>BQNB010060859.1:0-34028 GCA_026074375.1 Tanacetum coccineum
GACTCGAGATGCTCTACGTCATTCTGTAGACCCTCCTTCTACTGTCTACTTCCTTTCGGATCATATCCCTGAATCTTGCCCCGTTCTCTCTTCCTAATGGTAAGGTATCCATTAATTCTTTAGTAACACAAATGAAATTTTGGCCACTGTCAAACGAGTATCTTTTTATTTCGAAAGTTTCTACATGAACTATTGGTGGGTCATACTCTTCTATGTTGATTCCAAGTTCTCGCCTTTCCTCCCCTTTTGATTTCTGGTCATGCCACCAATAGGTATTATCCCCTTGTACTTTCTTACAATTTTCCCATATATCATCTAGCATATGTCCTTTCTTTCCTATGCCTAATTCATATTCGTCTGCTAACTGGTCAATTTTGAGATCGAACATCCACTTATAGTCGTCAAAACTCCTTTCTCGCGGGTCTTTTACTAGATCTTCTTGAAAACAATCAATCAACCATGTTTTAAGTAGGGTTTTCTTTACTGGTTCGCTTACGTTTGTGTGTCCTACCTTTGTCAATAGCCAATCCCTGAAAGGGTAGTCCTTCGGTCTAGAATTGAGATTTTCTTAGATGGTGGTAAACCTTGAAGTGGGAGTGTTTGGATTGTTGTTACACCATTCCTCAAACCTATCATTCCAAATCAATTCTTTCTTTTGGGTTTCTCCGTATTTTACTAATAGGAACTCAGGAAATGATAAACCTCCCCGGTTTATTCTTTTCCTATCATCATCATGGTAACAGTACCATTTTTTGATAACTCCTTCTTCATCCATTCCATAAATCTCAGGACCTCCATTGCAATCTCTTATGTTTGGGTCACATGTCGGCCAAAATTTGAGTTCTCCCTTCAGAATTTGTTTAACCGGTTTACAGAAGTGTGTGTTAGGGAGGTTTATATCTAATTTAAGTTTTCTCGGCTTCTTGCAACTTCGTCCTTGCTCCTTATTACAATAATTGTTCTCATTATGCAAATCGTCGGTTTTCTCAATCCTAGATGATGCATCTGATGAAGTATGAAAGGTATACTCACTATTAGAGGTTGAGTTTATCATATAAATTTCTCCTATGGGGGTTGTGAAATTATGAATCTTTTTGTTCATATCGAAGGTAACTCTGTCACCTCTAATTCCTAAGGAGATTCTTTATTAAAGACATCTATTTCGGCATGAATGGTCGCTAGAAATGTTCTCCAAAGAATCATAGTTTCATTACGTGTGTTTAACATATCCATAAATCTGTCACCTCCAATTTCTAGAATTACACACAAAAAGCCTTTATTTGTTGTTTTATTACCTAACAACACTGGTTAGTTAACCCCCATATAAACCCTTTGTTTACTCTCATTTTAAGAGTAAGATACTCCTAGAAAAACCTGTAGAGCCAATCCTTTAGAATAACACCAACTATTTGTTTCGTTACACCTTTACACCTTAGCCTACCCTGTTAGATTAAGTCTATTTATTAGTTGCTAGTTGCTTAAAGTATAAAGTATGTATTTCCAGTGTCTTGTGTCATTTCCTATTTCTAGTATGGTTGGGAAATTTGCACATTGCAATGGGAATGTAAAAAGTAGTTAAACTATGTATTTTTACTACCATCACAATTAATTAGGGCACATCCGAAGAATGATAGAACATTAGAAATTAGAAAATGTATCCGTGGGAGTTATTTTGATCTATTGAAGATGGTGACTGAAAATTACATCGAGTTTCGTAGTAAGTATAGTTAAAAAAAATTTCAATAAAATTAGTAAAATTGAAACATAAAAAGAAAAAGGAAAATCTGAGTTAGTTCGGGTTCGTTAAAGCTTACAATCGATGGGATTATTTGGAAGGATTCAGATTATTTTTTGTTGAATACGTATGTTTAACAACATGTAATACTTTTATAATAATGTGGTAGTGATATCGCCTCTGTCTTGTTATAAAGTTATGTAAAGTATGGGTATGTTTTGGGAGTTTAACGTTTAATACGGGGAACGCCAGAGACTTTGGTTGTGGTTTTTGATCTTTGATCAAGACGTTTATGTATTTGTCTGTGTCTTTTATCATGGTAACGGTCGGGTAAAAAAGTACCTAGCAACTTTGTAGCTATTCTTATTATCGTTTAGACTTAATCTTATGTTTGTTTTCATGAGATTTTTATGTAACAATAATGTTTATTTCCACCCTTTCCTAATGATTAAACCTCTAGGGTTTTACTCGAATGGGTTTCTTCACTTATCTCGCTTTGTTAGGTGATCGAATCTGCATGTCTATTCCTCATTTACAGCCTTGTATGTTGTAATTCGGCCACCTTGTTGGTTTTATTATTTTGGTGAAAATTTAGAAGATCCCTACCATATTTCACTTTATTAGCATATTCTTTAGCTTATCTATCGAGTTAAGGTTCTTGAACTGCAAGTCTTATGTGTCTTTTCATCGTTATGGGTGTGTTAGTCTGTGCGTCTTTGTCTTCCTTTTATGGAATGTTGGTTAAAGGTAGAGACTGATAAAGTAATCAAACCCTATTTAAGCCTTTAAGTGATACCCAATTTACCTTTCATATATTGTTTAATCCTTAGCTCTTTAGTTGGGGGAGATGTGTATCCTACGCCAAGTCCCTATAATAGAAAAATCATCATGACAAGACAATTGAGAGAATTTAGTTTCATGTTCACCACATAGATTAGTTGAGTTGATTTGAGTGTTTTCACTATCATCTATTTCGTTGAGCTGATTTGGTTGTGTAGTATGTAATTGACCAAAAATACTCTTAAACGGATAAAAAATCCTTAGGGATTCATTTTTAATACTGCTTCTAAAAGGTCTACTTGAGGACAAGTAGGATTCAATGGGGAGATATTTGATGATCAATACAAATTATGTCTCTTTTATAGCATCATTTTTCCTAAGTAAAGATCCCTTTTTGTATAATTATTGCATAGAATTGTTTACTAATGTTTGTATTTGAGTAATGGAAGTAATTATGGAGTACTTGGTGAAGGTTGGCAAAATGGCACGCATTCTAGAGTTTAGAACAGAAGACATTTGATAGATTACCTGTATCTGACATATTTTATAGACGCCGTATCCATGCAAGGAAGATACGGCGTATCTGTGCCTGACATTGATTGAGGAGTTCCCTTCTATATAACCCCACCTTAAAATCTAAAATATGATCACCCGGGTCGTTTCCCCAACGACTAGTGAAATTGAAACCTCGTTTTAGGCTTGGATTCTGATTTGAATAAAGCAAAGATATTTTTGATAATCTATATCTACTAAATAAAAAGCAACAATTAAAAATTTAACAATTAAAGGCAATTTAAGCAATTTAAACAAATACGGAAAACAAATAAAACGCGACTAATAAGCAAATAAACTAAAATTAACTCCTAAAAATGTAAACTAAATTTCTAAACCTAAGATAGGACAAAAGAAAATTTTAGGAAAAAGAAAAACATTTTTTAGATTATTTTTGAATTTTTTATCAATTAAAAACTATTTAATTCTAATTAAATCCTAAAAATAAAAAAAATAGAAATTAATTGAAATTATATTTTTCCTAAGTAAAATAAGTAAAAAGAAAATTTTAGAAAAAGAAATTACTATTTTTGGCTTTTTAGATTAAGAGATATGATTTTTCTAAAATTTAAACTAATTAAAAACTATAAAAATAATAAAACTATTAAAAATAAAGTCCTAAAAATTTTATAAAAATTACACTAAATAAAGAAAATGTGCAGAAATTTTATAAAAATAAAAGCCCTAATTTTTACTTTTTATTTAAAGATTAATTAAACTAATTAAAACCTAACCCTAATTATTAATTAAAACTAAATAAAACTAATTAATAACTAACTTAGGGACTAACTGTGTAAAAGACTTAAGGGCTAACGGGGCTAAAACATTTGACGGGCAAGGATTAACTAAGAAACAACTAAAACAGAAAAATTACAAGAATGGTCCCTGAATAACTAACCCGATAACAACTAAAGGCCTAATAAGCCACCTAAATAAGTTGAAGTTAAAAACAGCTTAAAATTGAAAACTCAAAAGACCAAAGTTGTAGAATAAGCTGGGGAGATCAACTTTAACAAAATCACTATGGGCTGAAACTCAAAGATAAGCTCTAAAAGAGCTTCTCAATAAGCTGACCTCAGTAAGGAGGCATTTGAGCTCATTTTAACTTAAATGCTTGCACAAGGCTTGATATAAGCTCAAATTGAAAACCAAAAGCTATTCTAGATAGCTTAAAATGTGTATGAACTAGAAATGATAAGCTAACTAAACAGGTAACACTAGAAGCTAACTAAATTTGGGGATCAAGTAGGCAAACTCAGGAAAAGCACTTAAAACCTCAAAAACCAAATGAGCTAAACTGCTTAAAATACCAAAATAGAAGCTGAGGTTTTAAAAACTTAATAACCTACCTCTAGACTATGAATTCAAATCATAAAAACAGTTACTATAACTTAAAAAATTCAAAATTAAGAGACTAATCCTATTCCAACTGTTTTTGGTGTTTTTGACTTTTTATGATTTTTTGACAGCAACATTAAGCTATGTAAATAAGCTAGAAAATGAAATTTAAGTCCTAATCTATATTAAGCTATACCTAGACTATAAAATACTAAAAGAAGAGCTATTAAATCCTAGCTTTGCTGGCTTAATTTAGGGCTTAAGTATCAGCAGTACTAACTAATGTTAGTACTACTGGTGCAGTTGGTAAACCAAGCACACACTTGTGCAGGTTCTCCTAAAGGTTACTACTACTTTCAACACACTTATTGTAAGTGTGCAAACCAAGAACAAGCAAGATCTAATCCCTTGAAGGCTTAGATCAAATATTCAAAAGCTAAAAGAAAGTTATAAAATGCCCTGGTGCTGAAAAGATGAATTAAGCCCAAACTTATTGATTTGTGCAAACTAACCTTTAAAATTGCTTTGCCTATTGATTATAAAGTAGAATGAATCTAACTTAACTAAATTCAAGAGCTCACTTTGACTTTTTGAGGTCAAAGTAGCTAAACCCAAACACTCCTTTAAAGAGATGACAGGTTTGAGTAAAGCTTTGAAATGCAAATCTAATTAATAAGTATTAACTACCAAATAAAAACTAGCTTAAATCTACCCTAACAAACATGAATCAACAACTGTATTAAGCTATAATCTAAGATTAAGCTAATCTCTACTATTTTTGATTTTTTAGATTTATATGACAAGTTTAATAAAAACTATGATCTAAGCTATTACCACTAAAATCAGATGAACAATTATGACTATAAAGCTAAATGAAATACAAATAAGCAATAATAAGCAACAATATAAGCAAATAAGCAGTTCTAAAACTAATAAGCATTTTAACTACTATAAAAGCTAGAATTTAAAGACATAAGATAATAAAAGGAAACTTACTTGTCCTCTAGCTAAACAAGAGGTTCCAAATTTGGCAGCTACAAGCTCCCTAGCTTATTTATAAGCTAGGGTATAAGTCCATGGGATCTCTTCCAAGTTAAGATCCCCTTCCAAAAAGCCCATATCCAATAAGGTCCATGATAAATGTAAGTTAAGCTAATTTAAGGTTTAGGTAAGATTAAGTCTAGTCAAACCCAATTTCAGCTTATAGACTGAAAAAGGCTTATTGAGAGCTTATTGATCTTAGCTTATTTAATAGGAAAAAAGTGAAAGCTATTGAGATTAGGTAAAAGAGCTTAAGAGAGATTAAAACAACTGAAATTTCATTATAATAAAGCTTGTTTACATTAAGAAAATTACAAGGATTTAAAGCTAATTTAAGCTAAAAAGAAATTAAGCTAAAACTAAGACCCTAAGCTACGTCTCCATCTGTGTGTGTGAGAGGTGAGGCTCTATTTATAGCTTGCCTTGGATCCTTCTAGCCTCTTGCCTTGCTCTCCAATCCTTTTAATCCTGGCCAATCATTTCTTCAATAATTTGAGCATCAATTGTGGCCGTTTGATCAAATTGTGCACTCAAGGATTGCCAAGCTGTCATTCCTTGATGTGACAGCTTGTGCTTTCTTTGTGAGTGAGTTTAGTGCAAATCCCACATCTCTTGTGTGCTTTACCATTGCTGACGTGTGAGGTGAGCTTGAGTGAGGATAAGTAACTCCTTGATTTGACTGATTTGACCCTTCATTTGTATACTAGACCACTTGAATAGACAATCGCACCCTTTAATTTTCAAAAGCCCTTTGTTTTTGACTGGGGGTGAAAGGAGAGTGACGATGAACAGTAAAATGGGCCTTCGCGCGTTTTTTTTTTCTTTTTATAACTGAAAGAGGGGTAAAACGGTTTAAACTTTGGCCTTATGACACAAATGGTCCTTGTCTTCTCTTATCCTTTTTCTAGTTATAATTAACTTTAGAAAATTGCAAAACGGCCCTGTGTGTTCATAAAAAAGGAAAATGGGTTAGGGACTTGGGCTTATGAATGGGCTTTTGGGCCAAATGGATTTGGGTGAGGACTTTTAGGGTTTTTCAGGCCCATTAAGAGGTGAGGGGCTATTTTTGGACTTTTGTGAAACTTAGAGGGTTAAAATGGAATGTTTTGGGTCTTGTTGACTTTTGTTGACCAATGATTGGCTTTTCTTTGACTGGATTTGACTGAGGCTTGACTTTTCTGGCTTCGGCTTTGATTCTTTGGCTTCTTTTTGTACTCTTCTGATTCTCGTGTCCGTGCTTGCTCGTTTTTGATTGTTTTCATGTGATTTCTGATATATCCGTACCTGCATTCACAAAACACAAATACAAGCATATTTTTGCCATTTTTTGTCTGTTTTGGGTTTAATTGGGTTATTTTAAGCATAAATGGATATGTGTATTCTACACTTATCAAAATTCCCCAAACTAAACCTTTGAAAAGTAGCAAAGATTTTTGTTGAGAGAGATAAGAGATCACAAGTTATAAAACACCCGATTTCCCATTTTCTAAGATTTTTCTCTTTTTATGATTTTTCTTGATAAATAACTACCTAACTACAACTTATTTGTGTTGACATAATGTATTGTTTTCATTACCTCATTGGTAACTTTTAGGATCATAGAATAAAAAGCACAATTAAGTGTCTAAAAGATAACTTCATCATCCCCGATTTTTCACTTTTCCCATGCTAAGCTTAAAAATAAGATCATTGTTAATTACAAGTCATGACACTAATACTACTCATAAATATTAATTGTGTACTTACTTTTCCTCCCGCAAATCCTACTTTTGTATCTCAAGATTTTACTTAAGTCATATACCCGTAGGCTCTTTAAGACTTTTGTTTCGATATTTATTAATTCCAAAAATAAAGCGTAATGGTTAAGAACGCAATAATTAGCTCCTAGCCCTTTTCAAAAGATCAAATGTCATCAAGATTAAAGTCCACATCGAGGCAACCAAAATTTGGCTTTTATTAGGCTACTTAAGCAAGGCACCATTCATGTCATATACCCTAAGGCTCTTTAAGACATGAATGGACCAATCTTATTTGCACCATATACCCTTAGGCTCTTTAAGGCACAAAGTAAGACAAAAAATTTAAGCAACATTAATGTGTAACACCCCCAAAAATGTGTCGCAGCGAAAATATGTCAGGGGGCGTTACTTCATAATACAATAGCACAAGATACAAGAGTTTGCTGTCAAAAGTAACTAAAAAACCAAAAACAGTACTTAGAAATTTTAAGGTTTTAATTTGCTAATTTAGCTTATGGGTCTAGATTTTATAGCTTAATTAGATAGATTATAAGTAGTTATAGTCCCTAAAGTTCTAGAGTTTTAGTTTAGCTTTTTAAAGTTATTAGCTTAATTAATTTGTGCTATCTTGTTATTTTCTGAGTTTTACCTAGTTCATGCAGAACAATAGTGTTTAAAAGTCACTTCGTAGCTTTAGATCTCTTGCATTCAAGATAAAGCATCCATAAGCTCCTAGAACACTTTTTCCTTTTTCCCACATAAGCTTAATTTGAGCTTATTATAGCTTTATTAGATATAAACATAGCCCATAACCCTAGTTTTTCTGTAACAGCCTTATTGAGAAGCTCTTTTAAAGGCATATCTATGAGTTTCAGACTAACAATGCTTTTGTTAAAGTTGTTCTCACCCTAGCTTCCTTTACAACTTTTCTCTTTTAATTTTTTAATGATAAGCACTTTAAGAATTTGAGCTTATAATTGGACTTAGTTTGTTGTCGGGGTAAGTCCCTCAGGACCATTCCCCTGTAATTTTTTCTGTTTTAGTGTTTTCCCATTTAATCCTTGCCCCTTGAATAGTTTTAGCCCGATATCCCTTAAGAAGTCTGTTTACACATTTAGTCCCCTAAGTAGTTTTTTAATTAAGGTTATTAAGTATTTAATTAATTAGTTAGGAGTTAGTTTTAATTAGTTTTAATTAACTATTATCACAAAAAGAAAAACTTATGGCTTTTATTTTATTTATAAATTCGGCACTTTTTCTTATTTAGTGGGAAATTTTAGTTTACATTTTTAGGTTAAATGTTTAGTCCCTTTGCTTGACCAGTTCGTTCCGTAATTATTTAATTGTTCATTTTAAATCTTTCCAAATCAAATATATTTGCTTCATTCAAATCAGAACACGAAGTAAATAAAAACGGTGTTTCAATTCACTAGTCGTGGGGAAACGGAACCCGGGTGATCATACTTACCCGTTTAATAATACGTATTATATATTATATTATATATTTTTGAGAGTGAATTTTATCAAGGGTAACTTAGTAATTTTCTTAATTACTCTTAAGGTTATATTTTATATATATTGTACGTGTATAAAACTTACACACCAAGAAGATTAAACTAAACTCACTTAAGCAACTATAAATCTATTAGCACAATATACCTAATAAGTCTCTAAGCAATTCTAATCTAATTAGGCAATTTTAAAGCCTAGAAATTAAATAGACATAAAAGCAAGATAAAACTTACTAAAGCTTTAGCTAAGAACAGAAGGCATTGTAATGCACTTTAGAGCTTATCTAACAACTCTAGCTTAACAAAATTGATAAGCTAGTATGGTCCATGAGAGCCCTTCCATGTTTGGCTCTCCTTCCAAAAGTTCAAGACCAAAGTTAAATAATGACTTAAGCTGATTTAAGTTTAAATGATTATTAAGTAAAAGATTTAGCTCAATAATAAGCTTAAAGACTTATTAGAGCTTATGAGAGCTTATAGTAGCTTAACATAGGTAAATGAAAGCTTGAAAATGAATTTGAAAAAGCTCATGACACAATAAAACTGAATTTCATTAACTAAATAAACTAATTACATTACTTTCAAAGGAAATTACAAAACATTAAAGGAAAATTATAATAGGCATAAAATTAAAAACTACTCTAGGTGAAAACTAGAAAAGAGAAATAGGCTGTTCAATGACAAACAATTTCCTTTCAACTCTCAAGACCATCTTAAGTTGACAAAACCAGTCATTGAAATCGTTTCCAGAAATTTCAAACATCGACCTGAAAGCCGAATGGTTTATGTTATAGACAGGTAGTGCCATTTACAAAACATAGTAAAGTTCAAGAATTAGTATTTTCAATAATACTCATTGAAGAAAATTAACTACCCATGTTTAATCAAATAAACAATTAATTTTCTATAGGCTAGGATCCTACTTGACGCACCACCACCACATCAGTTGATCTGCTAGTGATGGTGTACTCAAAAGGTAATTGACGATCAATAATTGCCACCGGTACAATTCCTAGAAACATATAGGACTTACTTTATTACAATAATATTCTAGTAAACATGTTTCATCCCATCTATGCCTCGATTTAAGGTCTCACCAATAAACCGATTAAGTCATCCAATCAAAAACTGTGATTGTGTAACACTAACGTCTCACGAAAAAGTGTATAATCACCTTGGGATTACGATCTACATAAGTCTCACGCATAGTAAAAAGCATCTACAAGTGTTTTTACAAACTGGATGGCAATAACTTATTTAAAAAGGGTATAATATTTGTCGTGACAAATATGTACGAAGAAGCATGCATACATCTTCGTATCATAGATTTTAATAAAAAAACTTTACTCAATTAAGTTATTTATTATGGTATCACATATTTTCAATACATCTAATGTATAAATAGTGTTACATTTTTAAAATTGACGATTCAACGTGTTTTCAAATATAAAGATTAATGAATGGTGAAAAATGTGTATACTGTAGTGACATGCCATGGTTCACAGTAACTCCAATCGAACGCATAAAGAAGCGGAGAATTAGATCAGCGCGAAGCATATTAAAAACCCGAACTCTTTAGGAATGTTGACCACTCCGCCTTAAACTTCTCTTATAGTTTATTATAGTGGATGAGCCGTAATTCCCATGAGTCCATAACATCCAGTTTTAACCAATCAAAAAAAACAAAAATAAAAACTTTAAATTGAAAACGAACATTATGAACTATAAATAGTACCATAAAAAACTGATTTCATAATAATAGTCCCAGTGTTTAATATTTATTTTTAAAAAAACCCTTTATTTTCTCATATGTCCCATACTTTAAAATAAAGCAATATAAACTAAAACATAATTCACATAACAAATTATTCAAATAACAACCCTTAAACAATTAAGTGATGCAACAATATTCAAGTATATTATCCTCAAATATCTAATAATTAATAACATGCATGAATCATAAAGGCCATTCGTCTTGTAAACAATCCGGCCAATCCATCACATAATCCGATTTGCTGTAAGCCTATACAAGTAAACACTGCATAGACCATTAACATTTTAAAACCACTTTTTAGGCCCCATTAAGACATGCCAAGGTCTTCCCTAGCTTTTAAAGTCGTGGATCGATAACCACATAAATTTAGTGTTCTATGTTTAAGTCTTGATCATCATATTTGCATAATAATTTTAACAGTTAACATAATTAATATTATATATCACTCCATGATAAATTGCATGTATTTACCATGGATACCGAATTAACAATTACTTATAACATAAAACCGGATCAATTAACAATTTAAACACATCAAGTTTTATTCATAAAATTGCATACAACCTAGAATTCGTCTAATTAATTTTATAACCAATAAAGAATTGGATCTTGATGCATAAAGATCGAATCTTGATGCATAAAACGCCCAAAGGGCTTTAAAAATTAATCAAGAACCCTAATTTGATTGTCCAATTTTATTTTTGCAATTACAAATTCATATACGATGGCTCGTGATGTCACTGTTGGAATTTTAGATCTAATTAACAGTTAAACATATCACGAGTACGCAGCGGAAAGATCAAACACGTATAGAACTTATAATTAACAAGGGATTGAAGATATATACCTTTATCAAGGAACGTTAGACTGCTTATAGCAATAAACATAACACCGTCTTCAATATACGCGTGTGTATAATACCACACAAACCACCAAGATCTAAAACAAGATCTCTTTAAGCTTCCACACACAATACGTTCTTAGCAAACAATGTGTATGCTAGTACTAATAGTGTTTAACCAAACGATCTCTTCGTCTTTGAATCAATCAACATACGAAGCACCTCTTGAGATTAAATCACAAAACAAAAACCCTAAACGGTTGTTTGTTTGATTGCACGCCAAAGAGGAGGAAAAACTGAAACCTTTTTGTGGGTTTGGGGCTGGTCAAACACCAACAGAGACAAGGGAGAGGTTTAGGGTTTTTGGTTTCAAGTACATCTTTACAAAACACCCTAAGACCTCCTTTTATAGCCCTTTCAATCTTGGTGAAAAAGAAGCAATCTCCTTCCATATGGAAGGAGATATTCGGCCGGTTAGGAAAGAGGGGACAAACTAAATCTTTTCCTTTTCCTGACTTTGCATATTAGTCCTTTAACTATTAACGACTAATATTTATTCTTGTTAAACTTTTAACGATCGTTTGTTAAAACACTAATTAATATATTACATTAATATATTAAATACATTGTTCTACATATTAACGTGTGCGTCCCCTTAGGCTCGAATAATTTTTGGACATATATAATTTATATTTGTTCATATTCCAACACCTTTATTCATCATTTTCCTGCTACCAAGTTGTTGCCCAAAAATACCTCCCAACAGTGTTCCAACTCCATTAAAAAGTGCAGCACCTGCAGTTGTGACAAAAAGAATGTTTCAGGCTCGGGTTCGTGAGGGAATTGCATTTTTAACCTGAACTCAAAATACAACAATGTTTATTTAATGCACCTGGTTTAGAGATGTTAGTGCAATTATTATGATATTTAATCTATACGATCTTTTTATGTTTTGGTGATGACAAACACGTGACTTGTAATACGTAACGTAAAGTGCGCAAGTTACTCGTAATCACAAATCATCAATGAATACATGCATCAACATCTCCTGACGTCTCAAGTTTGCATCAAGACGGACATTGGTTTACACCCGACGTAAATCACATAAGGTATGCACAAACAAGCATTAAACTTGTAGGATGATCAAAAAAATAAGTTTTTGTCTTAAACTTTACATTTTTATAATTGTAACAAAATAATTCTTTCAAAACTTAATTAGACAAATTATTTTTAAATTATAAAATGTTTTATGTGGTAATATATTCAAAATTCAAAATCTGATTCTTTTCCCCCCAAAACATGTCAACCTTTTACCAGACAAGTTTGTCACCACAAAAAGACAAAAATAGGAGCGTCTATCTGGGCGGTCCCTTAAATAGGCCGGCGGCCCCCTTAATTGTCCGGCGACCCCCTAATATATCTGGGACCGCCATATCCTGACAGGCTATTTTTCAGCTCCTATAAATAATGGGTCACTTCTAACTATTTTCATAACCCTTTTGCATGATTTTCTTTCAGTTCTTTCTCTCTCTAGATCTCACTAAATCTCTCTAAATCTTTGATCATTCAACTTGGTTAATCTTGTTTAAATGTGATCAAATCTTCTATCCTTTCCTCCTTTCCTCAAGTGCAAGAGAAGAACTTCGGTCATCTTCAAGATCCGAAGTTATGTAGTCTAGTTAGTTCATTTGTAACATTTGTTACATATAGATCGAGTTCATGTCTTCCAATCTTTAGTAGTGTGTAGATCCAAATGATGTATATATTTGGATGGGTTGATTGTGGGTTGGTTAGTATTTTAGGCCTTAAAATACATTGGTGAAGTGGTAGATTGGTTCTAGCTAAGATTAGGACTCGACATCTAGCTTAGTGTCGAAAAATAATGTAAGCGACGCGGTTTATGTGTTTAGGCCATAAAACACAAGGTTTGTTATGTTGGGCCATAAAACATAACGGGTTTGGTTGTACCCGAAGAAGAACTCGACATCTAGCTTAGTGTTAGAAAATAATGTAAGCATTGGTATAAGGTTTTCTCCGCCGAAAGGGAGCTTGTTGATTAGTGAAGTAACTCTCGAGTTGGATACTCGGGGAGTGGAGTAGGGCGAAGAGGAGCTTCGTGACCGAACCACTATAAATCACCGTGTCGGTTTGCATTTTCTTTTACCTTTCGCTTTACTTATTTCTTTACATTTACCGCTTTACTTTTATACTTGCATTGTGTCCATAATTGTGTGATTGGTTGTGTATATCTTGTTAGTTAAGGTTGTGTATCTCTTTGTGCTAAATATTGTGAGTATGATTATATTGTTAGAATATGTGTTAGCTATTATAAACCAATTATCAAAACTTCTCATATTGCGTCAAACTTGATTGGTGATTTGATACAAAAGATCTAGTCTGAAAACCTCTTCTGGAGGCGGTCCCATAATTCAGGCGGCCCCCTGATATACTTGGCGGCCCCCATATATATATGGGACCGCCAGTAGAAGAGTGATGTAATCTTTGATTTAAAGTTTTTTAATGGAAACGTATTCACCCCCCTCTACGGTTTCCACAATTGGTATCAGAGCCACGTCGCTCTAGTTTTCAAAACAAATGGTTTTTAAAATAGAGTACGATCCATGTATCAAATTACCCATGAAGGGGGATTAAATATGAAAAGTGTTTTGTTGTTTGATTCGTACTAGTTTTGTTATTAAATATACTTCGTATACTAGCTTGAAAGAAAATTTTCTCAAAAGTACTTGGAAGTGTCAACTTATATTTGTCTAAGTCGTAAGAGTAGAAATGATGTCTAAAACACGAAATTTATGTGCTGGAACAACTTTTTAAAGTCCTATGTTCCACAGTCAAGTCACCAAATGAGTTTGAATAAAAAACGTGTTTTTGGGTCTCTGGTGGCGGTCCCATAATTGTTTGGGCGGCCCCCTAATATATCTGGGGCCGTCACCTTTATGGGGGCCGTCTGTCTGTTTCAGCAGAATTTGGCAAACTTCGAAAAATCATATAAAATCAACCGTAAGTCTGTAGAAGTCGTGCCACCCGCCATTTCGAAGATAATTGAGTCTATTTTCATTTAAAAATACTTCCAAGTCTTCATTCTAAACTTAAATAAGTCAGAAATGCAAAATACTACATAGTGCTCAAAACTTTGAGTTTCGTTTTAACGTAAAACTTGTATTTTATATTTTCCTTTGAGTCGAGCATTTCTATTTGATATATCTTTGAAAAATAGTGTATTTGTCCTTTCAATATATTGATCTTAATTAATTTTTGAAATGGGAAGGAACTATATTATTTTCAAAATCAAATCAAGCTAAGTATACATCGTTATATCTAATACACAAAACAACGACGAATATCCTTATGTGTATGCTAGATGATTATGTGTGTTTACTCTTGTTTCAACTTGGTTAATAGATATTAATAAGTAATCATTACTATTTGTAATTGAGCTAATTATATATCTAAATGCATGTGCCATGTATACTATTTGTATGTTACTAGTTTTTGGATTATGCCTAATAGGAATTACGCTAGATTGCTTGCGTTAAGTTGCAAAATTGTTTGTGCATTGCATATAGGCATAGATCACTATATTTACAAGTGTTACATAAACATCTTGTAGATCATTTTGAGTGTAGTAACCCACTTAGGAATGGGAGTTTAATAGTTTGTCAAGTGTGTGGAAAAATAATGCGGGCTGACCGGGTAAGGGTAGGCGATAAGGGGGGGAAGTGTACGGACAGAAGAAGGGAAAGGAGGAAGTGACGGAGTAGGGTATGAAGGGAGGGGAAGGGGTAAGAGGGTAAAAAGGAGAATGGAAAAAGGGGAGAATAGGGTCACAGTGTACTGTTACTGTGGAGAGCAATGGAGGTAGGAATCGGAAGGTGTGAGGCGGGGGGAGGGATCAAATGAGCAGATTGGCAGGTTGCGGCTGAGTACAGGAGGGCCGGGACTCGTCAGGCTCGGTGTCGGGGACCGTTCGGGATAGAGATAATGGGGGAGAGGGGAGATGGTCGGGGGGGAAGAAAAGGCCAGAAGTTCATTCATGTGAGTTGTGGTGTGATCAAGGTACCGGCAAAGGGAGAAAAATGTAGGGGAGTGTCGGGTGGGGGGGCACAAGGTATAAAGCTTACTTGAACGCGGAAAGGAGCGATCCGACACGGGGGGGAGGTTAGGGTGCGGGAATTGTGGGGTGAAGGGGGGAGGAGGACCGGAAGGGCACTGCGGATCGAAAATCGTGGGAGGAAATAAAGTGAAGGAGAAAGGGTGGGACTGGGGCAGTTGGGGTGGGGCGGGACCGAAGGGAATGGACAAAATGGGGACCGGGAACGGAGGGGGAGTGTAGAGGTGTCGGGAGATATGCGGGCGGAGAACGAAACTGGGGGGTTAGAAGGAAGGAAGGAGGGCGGGTAATGGAGAGGAGGTAAGGGAACTGAAGAGCTTGGTAAATCGGGGGGGGAGCGGGGGCGCGTGAAAGAAGGAGCAGGAGGGGAGTATCGGTGTAGGGGGTGCGGCGGCTCGGTGGAGGTGAGGTGGTGGTGGAAGGTGGAGGTGGGGATGGAACAGTGTATGGGGCGAAGGGGACGGCGGAGGAGCAGGTAAGGCGAAACATATACAAAGGCGGAAGGGAATCGGAGGGGGAGATGGGGAAGAGCATTTCTAATTGATATATCTTTTGAAAAATTATGTTTTGCCCTTTTCAAATAATTGAACTTAATTAATTTATGAAATGGAGAACTAATTTTTTTAAATCAACGAGTATACATCGTATAATCAAATACACAAAACGACGACGAATATCCTAGTTATGCTAGATGATTATTTTGTGTTTAACTATTGTTTCAACTGGTTAAAGATATTAAATAAAAATCATTACTATTTTATGTTACTATTTGTTCGTATATTCTAGTAGAATTACGCTGAGTTTTTTTACGTTAATGTTGCAAAATTGTTTGTCTTAATATAGGCATCGACACTATACCTTACAAGTGTATACAATAAACATCTTGAAGATTTATTTTAAGTATAGTACCCCCATTTAGAAACAGAGTTAAATAGTTTGTCGAAAGTGTTGGAAAAATAATATCCTAAAGATCCTATGTTAAAATTCGTTACAAAGAATAATTTCCAACACATTAAAATCTCTTCCAACAAGATTCCTAAATCTTTTAACCGTCTTATTGCATGTTTTGACCTTGGTATTGGTTTAAACCAAAGAAAATATCATATTAATAAATAAAACATTTAGTATTTAAGTAAAAGAATTGTATTTTTTTTGTTAAACCCGCTTGTGCTTGCATTGTTCTAACACACACACAATTTTTTTTATAATCATATAATATTTTATAAAAGATGTGTGTTGTATAAAAATTGTTAGAAAAATCATTCATATCACTAATAAAATTTCAAAAACATGCATACTAGACAAAGCATAACAACAAATAGTTTTTACGCACCAACAAAATATAATAATTCTGAAGAAAGAAATTTACTTGTCATCATTCATCAACCCCTCACTTACAACTATTTCTTAAGGATCAAATGGAACACAACACTATATAAAACTTTATTTGCTTCTTTAAAAGAGTGTTCATGAGGTCAAGAAAGATTTCGAATATATATCTACTCATTATTCAAACTATACGATATTATCATCGAATCTATTGACAAGTTTGCGAGTATGGACAAAATCGGATCTAATTTGTTTAGCTTAAAGATTATATCAAAATATAACCAATATATTATCTTAAACCTACATACTCAATCATACTCGATTGATATAAAAATAATGACATCCTTTTCCAAGACGACAATAATATGCATCGATCATAACTCACACTTGTGTAAGAATGACATATTGAGTCTACTATCCAATAATTGTGTTATCCAAATATTTTGCAAATATATGCATAAAACAATACACATAATTAAATTGCAACTTAGAAGCAAACTTAAATAACTTGAAATGTTCCATCCGAATATTCAAGTAATTTACCTGCAATGCAATTGGTAAAGTCGTCATTTCGAAAAGCCAAACATGAGAAAATGAACAACTATGTATACTTGCTCAAACAATATCAAAATGCACAACTCAAAAAAACTTAAGTTCTCTTCTCATCACAACTTCTCTTTACTTTACCAATAAGCATAATATTTCTTCTTCACCAAAAGATAAACCTTTAAACCATCTTACGTTAGACTAGGAATAGATTGAACATATTACTCAAACCAATATCGTACTTTTCTTTCAATAATGATCGTAAGAGATTTCGATATTAAGATGATTATTAATCAAACATAATTATCTCACGATTCAATCCAATTACAATTTGGAATAGGAACATAAATTCGAGATTAGTTATCTAGATCACACGAAATATCAATCAAATATGACCATAAATATTTACCCGTGTCTACATGTTTAACCATCCTTGTTAATTACATGAATTTTTCGAAGTCGATTGCAAGACAACAAGATTAATCATCAAATTGGCAATCACACCTTGCAATGAAATGTTTCATTGAGTCTAAAGTATTCAAAGATTTGTATTAGCTACTTCAAATATACATGCTAAACTAACGCACTCTAACTAGGATTGACGACTTATGAATTTCCATCGGAAACTCTAAAGTACCCAACTGATAAGCAAGTCTGATTTTCATTTCTGAAAACTCAAACCAAGAACCCTTATAACTTATATAAGCTTCTCCTAATAACCTAATTTCAACACCATCTCCCAAATAGTGGGAAAATGATCCTTGCCCAAATTTGGCACCTCTACGGATCGATGGATCCTTCGTCTTAGATTCATCTTTGGTTTAGGTAAATTTGCCCTATGGCAATAGATTTAAAACCATCTTTCTCTTGTGAATCTCTTGCTTAAAAAAATCCAACATACATGTAACTAACCTTTAGTAAATCATCATTATCTATAAAAAGAAACATTCACAAGATCTATTGAGGTAAATAACCTTAATTGGATTTCTTTCATAAAAGACATGCAAAGGTGCATTCTTTGAACACTCCCAATATAGATTATTTCACATTGTCTCTCTAAGAATACTCATAGGTCCTAGATGACTCATTATTTCTTACGCCTACAACAACTTGCTTACTCTATCATTTAACATTAGAATTCCACACATCTTGATTAGGATTATGTGAACTGGAATTAAAGCATGTTAGTTGAGTCATGTTAGGCCCTCTATGAAAAGATAATATAAATTTTATCTTTGTTATACTTCATTAGGAAAATATAGGAATTTTATTTTGTCTAACATGATAATACTAAATAAAATCTTTGCACTAGAAATTCAATATGACCTAACGTTAAATTGCTTCCAAAGAGTGAAGTTGGGTTCGTGTATAACCCAAAAAAATGGACGTGTTTACCTAAATTGAGCACCTCTAATGATGTCTTATATTCATATCTCTAAATTGACTAAATGACTACTCCTAAATATGGCCGAATGATAGTCTAATTGATGGACTATAGTATCTCATAGGAGTGCACACTAAACAACAGAAATTAGTTTCTCCTCAGTCAATCTAGACTACTGTATTTCACATAAAAGCTTTGGGAATTTTTCAAGATGATAACGTCTCCCATGTAATGCAATTATATGCTTATCATGTTTATCTTAATGCATAACGGTATTTTGCTTAGCTATTGATGCATTTTGTCCCCGGCAACGGCGCCAAAAACTTGATAGCAGTTTTATATACCTAAAATATATCACAATATAATATAAACCTAAGAGCAATTAAGAAAATTACCAAGTTACCCTTGGTAAAATTCACTCTCAAAAATATATATAATATAATATATAATACGTATATTAAACCGGGCAAATATGATCACCCGGGTCGTTTCCCCAACGACTAGTGAAATTGAAACCTCGTTTAAGTCCGGATTATGATTTGAATAAGAAAATAGATGATTTGATAAGCTATGACTACTAAATAAAAAAAATCAACAATCAAACAAATACGGGAAACAATTAAAACGCGACAATTAAGCAAGTAAACTAAATTTTACCCCTAAAAATGTAAACTAAATTTCTAAACCTAAGATAAGACAAAATAAAATTTTAAGAAAAAGAAAAATATTTTTTAGATTATTTTTGAATTTTTTTTAAGAATTAAAGACTATTTAAAACTAATTAAATCCTAGAAAATATTAAAAATATAAAAATAATTGAAATTAAATTTTTCCTAAATAAAATAAGTAAAAAGAAAATTTTAGAAAAAAAAATTACTATTTTTGGCTTTTTTGATTTAAAATGATTTTCTAAAATATAAACTACTTAAAAATAATAAAATTATTAAAAATAGAATCCTAAAATTTTTTATAAAAATATACTAATTAAAGAAAATGTGCATAAATTTTCTAAAATTAAAAGCCCAAATTTTTACTTTTTATTTAAAGACTAATTAAACTAATTAAAAGCTAAACCTAATTAGTTATGAAAATTATTAAACTTAACTAAGAAACTTAACTAAGGACTAATGGAGAAAAAACCTAAAGGACTAACGGGGAAACTAACAAACTAACGGAGGGCTAACTGAGCAAACAACTAAATTCAAATTTTTCAAAACCAACCCCTGAGGGCTAACCCCGACTACACCAATAGTCCTTTTAAAGCTTAAAAATAAGTTGAAATTAAAAAGTGCTTACTATGAAAAACTTATAAAAGCAAAGTTGTATATTAAGTTGTAGTGAAAACTTTATAAAAGGACCTGTGCTGAACCAACAATAATCCTAAAAAGAGCTTATTTTTTATAGCCCTCAGAAAGTGGGACTTAACCCTTGGTTTTAGAAAATAAGCTATAAAAAACTCAAAATTAGTTCAAATTGTAAAAGGAAAGAAGTTATAATGAGCTTATAATATGCTTAATCTATAAATGAAAAGAAATAAAGGTTTAAACTACTTTTAAGCTATTGAAATTGATCATGAACTAAGCAAACTCAGAAATTAAGCCAAAGTACATGAAATTTAGATAAGTTAAAACACATGAAAAGGACAAACTAGATTATGAGCTATAGAGAACTTATTAAGCTACTTATTATCTATCTATTTAAGCAACAAATACTATTACCTTAAGCTAGAATCTAGATTTTAAGAAACTAAATATCACTTCTACTGTTTTTGGCTTTTCTTAGCTAATAAGCTGTTTTTAAAGCAAAATTTAAGCTAGTAATCTAGTTTGGAAATGAAAAATAAGCCCTATCTTATATTAAGCTATATAAAAACTAACCTAAGCTCCTAACTTCTACAATAGCTAAGCCAATTATAAGCCTAAAGTTCAGCAGTACTAACTAACTTAGTACTGCTGATGCAGAGGTCTTTTAACAGCTGATTAGGCTAAGAAAATAAGCAAGAAAATAAAATGTAAACCTTAATCTATATTAAACTATTACTAAACTATAAAATACTAAAAGATAAGCTATTAAATTCTAACATTACTGATTTAAATTGGGGCTAAAGTATCAGCGGTACTAACTTATGTTAGTACCGCTAGTGCAATTGACAATACCACAAAGACTAAAAGTGCATGCTAACCTAGTTACTACCACGACCTTAAACTCACTCAAATTGTGTGTATAAACACAATGCAAGCAAAATCCAAGCCTTAAGGGCTTTGGATCAAAATTTCACAAGCAAAAAGAAAGGCAAAACGTACCCTGGTGCTGAGAGGAAAAAAATTAAGCCATAACCTTTTGAAAATTAGAATTTAACTTTTGAAATCTGTTTTCCTATTAATGAATCGCGTACTCCATTATTAAACATCAATCACTTAAACAACATCGATTAGAACCTAACATCCATTCACGCCACAAATAAATCCCCTCACATACAAACCATTTGGTGTCATCACATCATCGCATACATCCTTGTCTCAAATTCATAGACATTTTCTACCTCACTCTAAACGGATTCTAGTCTTCTCTTCTAGTAGTCGTTTCACTTTCTAATAGTCTTTCACTCTCTCAAAAGATTTCTATCACACTTCTAAACGTATCCTTTTCCTTCTAATGAGTCTCCTCATCTCTAACGGTTCTTCTCACTTCTATACGTTATCCTTCTCTCTGGTCCAATAGTACTCTGGTACTATTAGAATTTCAATCCTAAATCCCTTGATACAACTCTAATTATTTCATCAGTGTAACAAAATAAAAAAAAATTAACATTTAATGTATATTTGCGAAGATAGCCAAATGTCAACTCCTTCGCATAAACTTCCACTTTCATTCAAAAAGTAAAGACACTTAAAGAAGATATTTAATCTTCAAGTGTCATTGATTCACCACATTGTTGAGTCTCTCATTACTTTTTCACCATGAAAGAACTACCACCTCATTTCACAATTCCATTCTGTTTCCCTTAACATGTCAACCCAACAAAACATTCAACAAACCTTTAATATTCCTTAATCATACCACCTTTTGTATCTCAATAAGGCAATCTTACAGCACATCAATTGTAGTTTCAAATGATATATCAAATACCTTTTCTATCAACCTGCTCGTCAACACCGTTTCCATTCTTTAGTATCGCATCATTCTCTTTCCACTTTTCGCGCTATGGAATCATTTTCATCAAAATCCAAGAGCAACACAACGAGAGTTCTCCATCCTCGACTTATTTTTCTTTATTCTTTTAAAGTATATGATAATAATAATATCCATAATCGGATATATAATATAGTTATAACTAAATATATATATATAATATATATATAATAATCAATCTGTTGACACAATATTTGCCAAGATATTAAGAGTCATTCGTCTACTTATAAAAATGTCCCCTTCTCATAATATTTTTGTGTCAATCAATAACGACTCCATTCTCGAGTTTAATTAAAAGTCGGTCTAACTCTTTCTTCGTAAACAGACTCTCAATTCTTTTTTATTCTCTCATTCATTTAAGGTTGTTTTTTAAAACATAATGATTACATGTGTCTAAGTCTTTCTACTTCACTTTTCAAAGTGTCATACTTTTTATTAATAATAAAACCTAGAATTTCATGTACTATTTCCCACGCTAATTTATTGCTATAATGTATATGTTCACTTGTCAAACTAACTTCACATGTTTTGTAACACTAACCAATATCTTGATTCCTTTGGTCCCCAAACAAGGGGAGCATACACACCGAGGGGGAGCACTTGCAAGCGCTCTACTCATTTAAATTGCATCAAACTTCTTGAGCATCGATGATAATTTATTTTGAACCCAGAATCCATTAGAGTCCAATAAACAAGGAATGAGACATTAAATTATGGGACGCAATGAGCAATGGAAGCAAGAGATTATGTGGGTAAATAGCGTGGAGTTGAGTTTAAACCATGATGAGAAGAAGACTTTACAGGTATGATGCAAGCTCACCTTTATAGGAAAATAGGATCTTGTAGATGTCCAACAATACGAATGAAGGGCTCATCCATACTCCAAATACTTCACCTCATCTACTTCAAAATCACCTTCAACCTTCAGACTTGGAGCACCTACCTTTTCCTCATTCCTTCAATATATACACTCAAAGCACCTACCTCATTCTCATTCCTCCAACATATATACCCGGAGCAAGTACCTTCTTCTCATGTCTTCTTCTCACATCTCCAACCTATATGCTCCAACAAATCCATATTAATACCTCTTCTCGATCAAAGGGGGAGAAGGGGGTGTAAACGAGGTACATTTAAACGATACTAGCATGTGTTATAGTTTACATAGTCTGTCATCATCAAAAAGTAGATTGTTAGACAAATATTATATATTTAATCTATTACAATCTATTTTTGGTGATTAAACAAACATTGTGACTTGTAATACAATATAAAGTGCGCTAGTTACTCGTAATCATAAATCATCAATGCATATATGCATTTACATCTCACGACATCTCAAGTCTACATGAATACATCTCTCGACGTCTCAAGTCTGCATTAACACCGACATTTGTTTGCACCCGACGTAAATCACATAAGGTATGTACCAAACAACATTAAACTTGTAGATGATTCAAGGAAATAATATTTTGTCTTAAACATTACATTTTTATAAATGCTCTAACCAACAATTTCATTAAAAATTAATAGACAAATATATTTTGAACCTTTAAAGAAAATGTTTTTATTTAGTAAATTATTTACATAATTCAAAACTAGCTATCCCCCCCCCCCCAAAACAAAACAAGTGTCACTTTCACCCTGACAAGTTAGTCACCATAAAATGACAAAAACAAAAACGTCCTTTCATGCGGGGTCCCATACATAGGCCGACGGCCCCCTTAAATATCCATGGCCTCCTAGAAATAATCTTGACTGCCTTTTCCTGACAAGCTATTTTCATCCCGCTCCTATAAACTAGTGGGTCACCTCCACTATTTCTTCATAACCCTTTTGCGCATGATTTTCTTTCAGTTATTTCTCTCTCTAGATCTCACTAAATCTCTTTAAATCTTTGATCATTCAACTTGGTTAATCTTGTTTAAATGTGATCAAATCTTCTATCCTTTCCTCCTTTCCTCAAGTGAAAGAGAAGAACTTCGGTCATCTTCAAGATCCGAAATTATGTAGTCTAAGTTTTAGCCATTTGTAATTTTGTTACAATATAGATCGAGTCCAAGTCTTTCCAATCTTATAGTACGTGTGGTGGATCCAAATGATGCATATATTTGGATGGGTTGATTGTGGGTTGGTTAGTATTTCAGGCCTTAAAAATACATTGGTGAAGTGGTAGATTAGTTCTAGCTAAGATTAGGACACGACAATCTAGCTAGTGTCGGAAAATAAATGTAAGCGTGCGCGGATATTATGTGTTAGTCATAAAACACAATGTTAATGTTATGTTAGAGATGCCCAATAAAAACATAACTTCTGGTTTCGTGTTGTACCGGAAGTAAGAACTCGACATCTAGCTATTGTCGGAAATAAAAGAGAAGCATTGTATATAGGTTTTCTATCCGCCGAAAGGGAGCTGCTTTATTATGAGTAGTAACTCTCGAGTTTGGGATACTCGAGGATGAAAGTAGGCGAGAGAGAGCCTATCTGTGACCAGAGCCACTATATACTCATCGAGTGTCATTTTGCTTTTCTTTTACCCTTCACTTTACTATTTTATTATTTATAAATGTTATAGCATAACTTTTATACATCTCATTATGCTCATAGAATTTTGTGAATGGCTTGTTATATCTTGAGTTAGTTTAAAGTTTCGTGTAGCGCTTTATGCAAATATTATTCGTGTGTTATATTGTTAACATATGATTTAGCTATTGTAAACCTATGATCGACACTTCTCATATTGCGGTCCAAGACTTGATAGTGATTTGATACAAAAAGAAGATCTAGCACTCCAAAAAAACCTTCTTCTCAGGCGGTTCCCATCTAAACTCCCGAACGCGCCCCTTGCATACTACTTGGTGGCTCCTCATGTATATAATGACTGAGCGCCAGTTAGAACGACGGTGATTCCTATCTCCTTGAAATCTTAAAAGTTTTTATAAAGGAACGTATTCACCCCTCCCCCCCTCTACGGTTTCTACACAACCATCCAAACACACACCACCAATTGCCGCTTCCCTAGAGCCTCTAGAGCTTGTCTTTACCACACCACCTTCATCACCTTATCCATTATTTGATGAGTTGGAGGACCTACCATTGAGGCCTTCTAATTCTCCACTATTACCATCATTTGAGTCTATTGAGCATTTGGCTAGCCAACCGCCTCCTTAAATATAGGGAATGTCATGAGACATCGAGGCCACCTCTACCACCACTACCACCACACTTCCCTCCACCAAACACTTTCTTACCTCTTGAGCAATCCTTATGCATCAATGGTCAACCAATACTACCTATTCGCTATGAATACCTTTGTGAGCATTGCCAACGCACCCAAACGCTAGCTTATGAAGTGCGAGATGAAATGCTATTCATTCTTAATCACATCCTTAACCGCCTCAACACCATCACTCACAAAAACCTCCTATAAACCTTGGTGTACACTATGCAATCATAATAAGACTTCTTAATTTTTAATACATTTGTTTTTGTATTTTTAGTTTTTAAGAACTAGTCTCGTTGCTACATTATACTTTTTGACTTCTAAGTGTTAAATACCACATCATTAGTCTCCTCTTTTATTACATGAGATATAAGTCATCAATACTATTTTGGTCTAAGCATCTTTTTGTCATATCTATTTGTATCTGAGAAATAAATAGGATCCGTTTTTGATGTGCTATTGATGTGTTGTACCACTGATTTTCTTAAACATGTTTATTGATACATCCCTCTTAACACTAACATTGGTTTTTCTGTATGTTTGAGATATGCTTCACCCACTAAGTTAGCGGGAGTCTCATAATTTACTTACATCATATTTCTTATTATTGCACAAACTTGTTTTGAGTACGCTTCAAAATCCATTACAATTACTTGACGCCCTCATAAAGGGGGAGTTGTCATCAAGGGAGAGCCTTGCGTTATAGTTAGTTTTTCTTCAACGCTCTTTTTGTTTCGACAAAAAGGGGGAGAAGAAAGTAAAACATTCTTACCATGTTACTTACACAAAGGTAACTACACAAATCATTTTACAAGTGTCTGCGTTATTTTTAGAAAATGGATCATATAAGTAACACAAGTTACTCACACATCTATTATTAGTAAATACACAAAATTACTTAAGGTATAAATACTTTACAAAATTGTTTTTACCTCCTGCATGACATCATTTGGAAAGTTAACTTTTATGTATTGTCATATCTTGATCTTTCCATATCTAGGTCATATCTTAGAATATCACATTAGATTTTGGGAGATTTGATATCACAAAATCTGTTAAATTTGGGTTTTTAGAATTGCCTGGCAGATCCCTTAGTTTACACTAGGCGGATCCCTTTCAAATGGATCTGCCAGAACCGCAGGATTAGAGAAGTGTTTGCCTATTTCTTTAATCATTTCATAGTTTACATCTTTCTTTTTGGTGATTCTCTAAGCTCTTTGTGAAGACAAGATCACTAATTTTGCATACAAGACATTCAAGCTTCAAGCTACTTGTTGCTAGTCTTCATCATCACATCAAGATCAACTTTGTTCTTTTACATTACATTCATTCATGTATATTGTAACATAAATCACACACTTATAAAAAGATCAGATAGATCTTAGGTTAGGTTTGACCTTGAATTAGAACCCGTTATTTAGTTTTGTACCGGATAAAGTGTTAGGGATGTTAGGTTGGTTATACCTTGAACTAGAACTCGGTATTTAGCTTTGTATCAGATAAAGTGTAAGTGACATTGTGAGGCTTCTCCATCGGCTAAGGAGCTTGTGAACATAGTGTTTACGAAGTCTCAATTTGGGTACTCGAGGAGTGAAGTAAGGCGAGAAAGGTGTTCTCGTAGCCGAACCACTATAAATACTAGTGTCACGGTTTTACCTTTCTTTAATCTTAGTTATTGCATTTCATATTGCTTATTGTTTATATTCTTGCATTCATTCTCAAGTATACATTTGGGTATACTTCAATATCGAAAGATTTCACATTAATTTGATCTAAATATATTGAAACATACATTTAAATTGGTAAAACTATTCAACCCCTCCCCCCTTCTAGTTTTCTACACAAATTAGATCCGCAAAACCCCAAAACATTACAACATGCAACAACTTTATCTTAACACTTAACAATTAACATAAATCGTAACAAAAAAAGAAAAACTACAGCATGCAACAACAATATCCAAATTAGAT
Organism: Tanacetum coccineum; assembly: GCA_026074375.1. Taxonomy (NCBI): domain Eukaryota; kingdom Viridiplantae; phylum Streptophyta; class Magnoliopsida; order Asterales; family Asteraceae; genus Tanacetum; species Tanacetum coccineum. The sequence goes on from BQNB010060859.1 coordinate 27,085, forward strand.
CTACAAAACCTTGGAACATTATAATATGTTGTTAGCCGTGTTTTTATGTAAAGTGATGGTCATTAATATTCTCGAGCCTTGTATAGGAAAACATAGTTTACGGGAATTCATTTAAGCTAACTTGGCGTCGGGCTAAAGCCCATTAGTTTGTGGTTTGTGTGTGTTGGTGATGAATTGATATCCTAACATGTGGTATCAAGAGCCTTGGGGTGTTTAGTGTTTATCGTTTTGGGTTTAAAGCTTATATCAAGCTTCTTTGTGCTCGGCTTATTTCTCAAAATAAGCTTTTTGAGCAAAAAGCTTGGTACTTTCTTATTTGCAATCCTTTATGATAAGTTTTTGCTAAAAATAAGCCAACACAAACTATTTTTTTATAGATTAAAAGTAAGTTCTTAGTTTTTTTCCAAACCATAGTTTTTAATAGTTTTTGAATCATTTCGTGCTTATTAGATGTTGTTTTTAATCATCAAGTTGTACTTCTTCGATATTAGAACATATTAGAAGCTTTTTGAAACTTCAAACAACGTTTTTAAGAATCAAAAATCTGGATTTGAGTTTGATGTTTGCGGTTTGTGTAAAAAGGATGAGTTTTGTGGTTTGTGTATGCATGAAGGTTGCAGAATGTGCAAACTTTGTTCTTGCGGTTTGTGTCATTTAGACTTCTTGCGATTTATGTTATATTACAGGGTTACATCTTGCGGTTTGTGACAATTTGGCGAACACAAACTCTGGCAAAAAATTTCCAAGTCTTGCGGTTTGTGTAAATTGAATCTTGCGGTTTGTGTAGTAACGAAGTCTTGTGGTGTGTGTAAACCGAATCTTGCGGATTTTTTAATTAGGAAATTCTTGCGAATTGTGCACATTTTCCTACGGATTGTGTATCTTACACATTTTCTTACGGTTTGTGTATCTTACACATTTTCTTGCGGTTTGTGTATCTTACATTTTTTTCTTGCGGATTGTGTATCTTACACATTTTCTTACGGTTTGTGTATCTTACACATTTTCTTGCGGTTTGTGTATCTTGCACATTTTCTTGCGGATTGTGTATCTTACACATTTTCTTGTGGTTTGTGTATCTTACACATTTTCTTGCGGTTTGTGTATCTTACATTTTTTTTCTTGTGGTTTGTGCATCTCCCTTGCGGATTGTGTAATTGAAACAGAATCATCGAAAATCATTTTCGGTCCAACCAAATTCGGTGAAACCCCAATTTCGACACAAGGCATTTTCGATAAAAGACTTATTGCACTATTATTGTAACTACTTATTTAGACTTAATAGACAATTAATTCTACAACACCAAACCACAACAACAATCATACTTTCACGGTTTCTTCTTGGTTTAGTAAAATCTTGTAAATCATAGAATTGTAAAATCCCGTGACTTATTAAAGGCTTAATCACTTTAACAACATTCAAAATCAAAATCACTAATCATTAAAACGATCCTTCTATATCATTTCACATTAATTTTGCAATGTCGAATCAACAAGACATCAATGCTATTAGAACACAACGACTTGCAAACACACATGATCCTTTGGCATTAATGGCAAACACTCAGACACCGTTTCACCCAGATCAATCATCACTCATTACCTACTTACAACATCCACAACCTAACAACAACTTTGTCCTATAACCTTCATTCAACACGAACTACATGCAACAACTAATGCAAAATCTTGAAGATAATGTTACATAGACATGGCACTTGTACTCATGGCTAAGGCATTTACTCTAAACGATACCACTCCAACAAACAACAACTAAAGAAGTTCATCAAACCCTAGCATCATGCAAATTGCACAACCGGGTATAAATATAGATCAAGACAGACAGATGCTAATGGTTGAAGATAATGTTGGTAACTAGTTTAGACTGAATGTAGTGCAGAATGTTAGGAATCATGTTGTTCTAAATGCATTTCAGAATCCGGGTGTATAGAATGTTGGAAATCAAAATGGGCTTAGTGTTGATCTAGGAATTGCAAATCAGTATGGGATTGGAAATGTTATAACAGCACGGGCTGAGGGTAATGGTAATGGTATAAATGGAAATCAGATAAGGTGTTACAACTATCAAGGAGTATATCATTATGCTAGGAACTGCACAATAAAGCCAAGGAAAAGGGATGCTGCTTATCTTTAGACAGCTACAGATTGCTCAAAAGGAAGAAGCAGGGATCCAACTTAATTCTGAGGAATTTGATTTCATGGCTGTTTTCGGTGCCTATGATGAGATTGAGGAAGTAACTGCGAACTACACTTTAAAGGAAAATTTGCAGCCATCATCGACATCGGGTACTTAGACTAACAAAGCTTTCATCTATGATTCAGATGGATCAACTGAGGTACACCAAGATGAAAAGTGTTATAATAATGATATATTTAATATGTTTACACAAGAAGAGCAGTATACTGAGTTACTCGAACCCATTTCAAAACCACACATGATTCAACAGCATAACAAAAATGTTACCTCTGTAAACTCTAGTATGGAACAAAGTTAGGGAATAGTAGAACAACATCCTGCTACTCTTGAGGAAACACGAGCTTTTTTGAATCATTATATAATAATTTATCCATTAAAGTTGAGAAAGTCAACACGGTCAATCGCAAAATAAAATAAACAAATGCTGATTTGACCACTGAGCTTGATAGATATAAAAATCAAGAAAAGTGTTTTGAAATTAATCAAGAAAAATATGATAAACTTGAAAGGTGCTATCAAAAGTCTGTTTATCAAGAGCAATGTCTTACTAAAATGGTAAATGCACTTCACTTAAGTTCTGCTAAAACGATAACGACTTTGAATAAGGAAATTGCAAATTTAAATAACCAGCTTTCAAAAGAAAAGTCAACTGTTTCCTTTTTTCAAGAAGAAAAGAAAATTTTGAAAAGTGATTTTAAAACACGTGAAGACGAGTTTCTTGATAAACAAATTCAACTTGGGAACAAGATAAAGGAACTAGATAACATTTTGGTAAAAATGGGTCAATCGATTCAAACGATGCATATGCTTTTACCTAATCCAGACTCGTTTTACCACACCGAACAGAAAATGACTCTCGGTTATCAAAATCCTTTTTATCTCAAGCAATCTTAGCAGAAATAACAGAGTTTGTATAATGGCAAAGTTCTATTAGAAAATCATGATCCTCCTGTTGTGTATGATTTGGAGGAGCAACTGCAACTTGCTCAAGAGAGTCGCTTAAAAATGAAACAATTGAACAAAGAAATAAAACTGGAAAATTACGCAAAGATTAATCGCCTTTTAGAGGTTTTTGTTTCTCAAATAGCCAAGTCACGTGAAGAGTTGTATTTTTCAAATACTTCCAAAACGGCCAGTGTTTCAAAATCAATTTCAATACCAAATGAAGAGTTTTTGGATGATACTTCTCCACGTGTTGCACGAAAATTTCTAAATGAGGTAAAAACTACCATTGTGACTCTTCAACGTGTTATAAAACAAAAAATGACATTAGATATACACAACTGGTCATCTTATGTTCATCTAGAGCTTCTTAAAATTGTAAAAGATGAAATTTACCCTATCGTTAACCAAGTTGATGCTAGAGTTTAAAATTTTGAAATACAATTTTTGAAGGAAGCAGCTAAATTTGTTCGAGACTTCAAAACTCTTGCAAGCAAAGCTGATGAATCTCTTGCTAAGCACAAGGCTTTGTAATTTGAAATTGAGCGTCTCTTGAGAGCAGTTGTTAGTCAAGATATTATGTCTATTGTGCAAAATCCTACTGTTGTTGAAACATCTGATCTCCAGACTGAGCTTGAACATACGAAAGAACGATTTGAAAATTGTATCATTAAAAAGGATAATGAATATGCTAAACCTTAAAATGATTGGTACAAAAAATGTGAGGAATGCAAATATGACAAAATTTCATACGATAAAACTTATAATGACATGCAACAAAAGATCGAACGGTTGCAAGCTCAGTTGGGAGATCAAAAGGGTAAAAGTATGGATACTCCATGTGTATCAGATACCCTTGATTCTTTGTCTCAGAAACTAGAGAATGAGAACGTGAAATTAGAGTTTCAGGTTTTGAATTATGCAAAAGAAAATGCTCATCTTAAGACCACATACAAGAATCTGTTTGACTCTATCATTGTGACTCGGACTCAAACTAAAACCATAATTGACTCTTTGCAAGAAAAATTACATAATACGATTTATGAAAATGCTAAGTTAAGAGCTTAGTTATTTGATAAGGTTTCGGAACAAAAGGACATCCCCAAAGGTACGCGTGTGAATACTCAGTTTAGAAAGCAATCAAATTTAGGAAAACCACCTTCTTCTTCTGGAATAAAACTCTATTCTGTAACTCCTATTCCAAAATCTAAGGTTTTTCCAACGGTTGGTAAGGCGGATGCTTTGTCAAAACCAGTCACTTCAAACTCGGCACCTTTATCTTGGGAATCAACAGTTGTGAACAATGAAAGAGTGATTGCTCTAGGAATCTTTAGGATTAATCCTTTTAAGGCTTCTAGGGCAGATAATTTTGTGCCTAACAAACATATATAAGCAAGCGTTAGGACAAAACCGGTCATTGTTTCACAACCTCATGTCATCACTAAGAAAGATGTAAATTCTAACATAAATGGTTTTTCTCCTAAAGACGTTGAAAGCACTACTAGGACCAGAATACCACGGCCTAGGAACAATCCTAAGAATGATAAGGTCCCCTCTAAGTCTAAGAGTAGTTGTCTTTCAAATTTTTTGAGAAAATAGAAGAAAACCATAGGAATTTACAGTCTTCTAATAATCAGGAACATAAGTCATTTGAATGTAATAACATTTAGCTTGCAATTCGAAACAAAAAATCTGAGATTATCTGTGCTACATGTAAGCAATGTTTGATTACTGCTAATCATGATGAATGTGTGCTTCAGTTGTGAATGGCATGAAATCTAAAAAGAAAAACCAAAGTGCTAATGTTTCAAAAGGTGCAAATCAAAATAAACATAAGCTAAATGTAAAGAAATCAAAGAAGTTAGGTTCCGAAGAAAGACTTGCTTCACCTAGGCCCAACAAACCTAGAACTTGCCTTAGGTGGTTACCAACTGGAATAATTTTTTACCTTTGTGGAAAAATAACTGTATCTAGTAACACCGAGAGTGAGTTTGACACATCTGTGTGTGATAATGCAAGTGCTTCTAACCCCCAGGAACCTACAAACAAAGGGTTTCCTAGTTCTACCTCTTTTCTTGGCAGGTTTTTGAAATTCCGGAGGCAACATTCATGTATATATCCGCTTGTTGTCTTCTAAGTTCGTCTAGGAATGGCTTATGTACACTTCAGTGCATAACCCGAGCTTCAAATAAAAGGGGAGTGTACGCTTCAGTGCGTTTTACCTTCAAAAGAAGATAAATCTTCTTGTTTTCAAAACAGTTGAACATAATTTTTCAAAAGGATTTTCAAAATTCTGTGTTCAACACTCCCTTCTCATGTCACTTTCAAAATTCGAATCATTCTTTATAAGTAGATCAACTTTTGAGAGGGAGCTTTTTAAAACCAAGTTTTAATTGTTTTAGACACATCCTCTCATATCTTCTTTTGTGTGTCTAAAACATTACACAACTGTAAATATCTATCAAAAAATAAAATATAAAATTATATAACATATAAAAGCAAAATACAAAATCAAAATTTTTCAAAAATACCAAAAATAATCTTCTCCGACATGTCTCTCGTAATTCGATAACATTTACGCACCTAGAAATGTTGATTAATATTGACACAGGTGTATAAATGAAGTTCGAGCGAGAGTTTCAAATGTTTTCAAAACATGTCTCTTCAAATTTTCTCTACGACTTCTAAGTAAATGTTAGCTTAGGGCTCGGTCTCCAAAGAAAGGAAAATGTTCATTTATGTATCTTTATCCTAAACAACGAGAAGATCACATCTTCTCAGTCTTGAGCATTATCATATAAACAGTTAATGTTTTAAATGCTCAAGAGAAGCACCAAGAAAATGATAATTAATGAGATAAATCAAAAATCATTTTCCTGTTGAGCATAATTTTTCAAGATATTTTCAAAAAGAAAATTCAATTTTTTTCAAAATTGTGTGCTCAACAAACTCCCACTCTAAGTTTTTCACTCTAATCTTTTATTGAGGGGGAGTATAAAAATAAGATTCCTACAACATACACTCCTGTTCTCCCGAGACTTAGTTAGACTCCTGTGACTTACTGGACATTAACTTGTTTTTTAATTCACTAATATTTTAAAAATTGTCACCACATATGCAATTTTTGAGGGGGAGAATAGTGATTAAAAAGTGATCAATAAAGCTTATATGGATACGATCTTTGATCTATAAGTGTGTTCCCAAACCCGCATGTGCAAAACTCTTTCATAATATGGTGCATATGTGGTAACTCTGAAAACTCTCAATGTGTCATAAATAATTTCTCAAACATGTTGATTGATTTTATCAAATGGTTTTGTGAATCTTCATGGCAATATGCAAAGACTGACCAACTGTTGTTTCTCAAGGAGTTATAAGGCGGTTAAGGTTAGGTATCCTTGTTCTATGATCCAGCCAGAACCGAAGGGATCAACCCAAGAACACTCCATTAGATAGAGTATAAGTCCTAGGTATGATTGAAAAAAAGGAGTAAAGTAAGATCGGGAATAATGTTATCCATGACATGAGTTATCACCGAAACAATCCTAACATGGTGATGATGAGGATGCACTGGAATAACATTGAAGGGGTTGAAGAATCAAAATGAATTATAAGGATAAAGGGTGTAAGGAAAGAAGCCCTCCATACAACTTTAGGCAGAAACCGGGTCAATGCATAATCTATCGGCAATCACAATGATGATTATGGTATTGAAGATAAGTCGTCATGGACCCAGTGATGCAAAGAACAACCCATCCCAGCTACTCAGGATTCTCTCAAAAGA
>BQNB010060860.1:6006-21097 GCA_026074375.1 Tanacetum coccineum
CATTCCCATTCCCACCATTTCCACCATTCCCATTCCCACCATTGGCATTTTGATTGTTATTGATTATACCCTTTAAAATTATAAATATAAATATAAATATAAAATACTTATAAATATATAAATATAAGGGATAAGAATCAAAAATCTCTCAATGTAGTAATCCGGAAGTATGATTCCCGGGTCGTTATCCCCAACGAGGATTGCAATTGAAAGTCGAGAGGCATTTTTTAGAATCGATGCTTGAATGGAACAATATTATGATCGGTTATCTAAAACTACAAGAAAATTAAGGTAAAAACTTAAAAACAATTAAGGGAAAACAAATTTTAACTAAAAACGCAAACCGAGAATCCTAAATGGGACCTTAAAAATCAACTAAGGAAAAAATTAACCCTAAAAATGAAAATTTAGATTCTAAACCTCTAAGATGACAAAAGAAAATTTTCTAAAATTTTTTTATATTTTTTTGACATTTTAATAATTTTTTATGAATTAAAACCTATTTAATCTATTTAAAATCCTAGAAAATAACAAATTAATACCTAAAAATTCCAAAAAATGATTTTCTACCTTAGAAAAGTCTAAAATGTGATAAAAACTCAGAAAAATATTTTTCACTACTTTTTATATTTAAAAACTATTTCCTAAAATTAATTTAAAAAGCTAAAAATGAAATCTAAAATCTAAAAATCATGAAAAAGATTTTAAACTTTGTAAACCTAAAACTATTTATTCTAAATCTAAAAACTATTTTTTTGTATTTTTCGGATTAATTAAACTATTTTTAAATGATTTTCTAAATTTTTAAACTTCAAAAAATAAAGAAAAATAATAAATAAAGGAGGAAAAATCTAAAAAATTACAGGAAAGTCTTAAATGATGTAAGGGTCCTAGGAAAAATAAGCTGGTTAAGCCAGCTTATCGAATAAGCCTTAAAAAGCCCGGAATATGCTTCGAATAACTTATAAGAAAAAGGAGTCAAAATGTGTATAACTAATTGATTTTGCAAAGTAAAACCGAAAAAGACCCAAGGGCGAGTGGTAGAGGGAGTGTGTTGTGTAAAACGTTTGGTGAGTAGGGTAGAGGTCCCTGGTTCGAGCCTTGCTCACCTGGGGCTTCCCCTAATCCTAAATGTTTTTGTTTTTGCCATTTTTTTACAACTTTTTAGAATACTTAAAAATAAGCAACTTTTACAAAACCACTTTTTTTATAAGCCAAAAATAAGCACAAAATTAAGCTGAAAAGGGAGACAGAATAAGCTAAACTACTCTAAGTGATAAAATGCTAACTGTTAAGCTATTTGGGCACAAATAAGCAATCCAAAAAGAGAAATAAGCTAAGACAGATAATAAGCTATACTTAATAAGCAAGTTTGGACAAAAATAAGCAACTACAATAAGTTAGAATGACAGAATACTAAAAAGGCTATAAAACTTAAAAAATTTAAGCTATAATGCAAATAAGCTCTAAACTAAAAGAAATAAGCTAAAGTGGGCTTAAACTAACCTAATAAGCTAAACTAAACCTACATTAAGCAAATGCAATAAGCTAATACGCCTAAATAAGACAATAAGCTTTTTGGCCAAAACTGATAACCAAAAGCCTAAAGGGGACTTTTCTAGCTTATTTTTAAGCTAGAGAAAGGATCCTTATGGCTTAGTGGCTTATACCTTAAAAGATGGCCAAAAAGTTACAATAAGCAACAAGGAAAAAGCAGTTTTTGAAATTTCAATCAAGCACTTTAAATGCTTATGAGAAAAGCTATCTCGCACAGTATTTCAACACTTATGAAACATTTTGCCAATCTTTACAAATGACCACTTTTGAGCCTTAAAAATAGCACTTAAACCGATCCTTATGACCTATATACCTACTAACCGATTAATTTTTGACTCAAAGAATAAGAATCTACATTCAAATGGAGTTTCGAAATTCACACTAAGCCATAGAAGCAAATGAACGCAATTTCTCAAAAATTGTGAATACTTCGCAAATTTTTGACAGATGTGACACAATACAAACCAACTAATGCAGGCCTATTGCTTAAGGTTTCTAACCTCTTTTAACACTTAAACATACTCAAAATGAACACTTAAACAAAATAAGCTAAGATCAAACAATAAGAACATGATTCACAACCAAAACTCACAGATTCAAACACAATAATCATGAAAACTTGATTTTAAAAATTTTAAACTAAAAAGCTCAAACAAACAGGATTTTAAGATTGATCTAAGCTAAACTAAATTGACCCAAAAGACATAAATCATTTTGACCCATTTTGACCTTCAAAAATAGTTAAACCAAACACCCCTTTAAATCCTGTTTTGATATTTTTAAACTGATTTAAGCCACAAATTGTAAAGACCAGATATTAAATAAGCTATACTAACAATATTAAGCAAATTTAAACAACCAAAAAGCACTCAGATAAGCTAAAACAGATTATGCAAGTTTATAAGCTACTTAAGACAAAATTTAAGCAAAACTTCAAACCAATGATCTCTAAACTACAAATCAAGCATAATAAGCACTAAACATCATAAGCAAACATAAATAAGCAAATATAAGCAGGCAATAAGCACAAATAAGCAATTAAATAGTAAATAAGCTAAAAATGGAAAGGTGAAAAACTTATAAAATCCTTGGTTAAACAGGGCAAACAATGCTTAAAAGAGCTTATCAACAAGCTCTAGCTTATCCAAGTAGTGTCCATAAGCCCATCCAAATTTGGCTTATCATCCATTAAGCTGTGGTATTTGAGGGTGATACTTTTTTTGTGTTTTTTGTAAAATTTTCTTAAATACTTTATATTTAAATGAAAACAGATTAATAATATGCTTAAATAAGAGCTTAAAACAGCTTGTGAAATGCTTTTAACAATATAAATTCAACGATAACTTAAAAGCTCAAATTCTCATTATAGATTAAAAAGTTTACAAGGCTTGGAAATTAAAGACAATAATTTAAATGACCTAAAAATAAGCTGAAAATTACACTAGGTGAAAAACTTAAGTAAAAACTCTCTTCTCCAAAGGCTTACAAATGAGCCTATTTATACTAAGCAAAAGAAAATTCTAGGACTTGTGCTTTCTTTGTGAGAGCTCCTGCGGGTGTGTTTGTTGTGTGAGAGGGATCCAAGAATCATCAAAGCCGTCCAAAATGAGTAGTGCCCAAGTTCTATGATCTTAGCCATTGATCTCTTGTCTTGTTCCTTAGACGAATAGGGGGTTAGGGGATTGCCAAAGTGGCAATTGGTGGGATAAGGTGTGTAAAGGTGTTGGTCGACATAGGGGAGAAGAAAGAGGGATAGTGTCTTGTCTGGTAGTGAGGACAGGACACACTCAGGGAGATAATGAACAATGTTCACGCCCTATTTTGAAGACTGGAAAATGGCAAGTTTAGTCCCTAAGAGTGTATAGTTGTATGGCATCCTTCGTCCTTGTACTTTACAAATTTGGCCCTTGAAGTTTTATATTTGTTTGCATCGTTAGTCCTTTTAAGGACTAACGGTGTAAGGGATAAAAGGGTTGGGGTAAACGGGAGTGTTATAAAGGGGTTAAGTGGTTATGGTTTGGGCTAGTTGTTGGGCCGGCTATAATAAAAATGGACTTGGGCTTTTTTATAAGGTTTAAGGTTATAAGTCTTCTTGTAATGTATAAATGGGTTGACCCGGCCTATTAGATGGGTACGGGTTGGCCCATTTAACATTTATTTGATATCGGTTCCGCCTTTGACTTTGACTTTGTCGGGGTTGACTTTGGTTGACTTTTTGACTTTGGCTTTGATTTGACTTTTCTTTCACGCTCTTTCCGTTCTCGTGCTCGATTTTGTCGTTTTGGCTTCGATTTTGTCCTTTTCTTGGATATCCGTTTCCTGCACAATACAAATGCAAAACATACAAATACAATGTATTTTTGGTACGTTTTTGGTCATTTAAGTCCGTTTTTAGTGGTCAAAGGTATGTGTAATTAAACACATACCAAAATCCCCCATACTAAGATATTGTCGTGTCCTCACGCAATGCTATAAGTAAACACTTAAGAAAACTAAGAATCTTGATCCCCCTCGACTAATTACCTCGAAAAGTAGCTAAGTGTTCATCGAGGGAAATTAAAGAATCAATAGCTTCGAAAAGCCCCCGTTTTTAGCGCCGTGCGCGGCGCTCGTGGTGGGTTGCAATGTCCTAAAGGGAAGTTTGGATAAATTTCATTTGGTTAAAAGTAATTAGAATGCCATATCATGATCACGATTTCTTCATTTGATCTTTTGGTTGTTTTCATCGGTGTGTTTTATTTTCTTATACACAGTCATCCCGATTCTTCTAGTGATACGTAGGGCGACCGTAGTTTCACGCCAGCCTTGATCTAACTGCAATATTTACTACTTCATTGTATTTCTTGGTGAGCTTCATAGCCCCACCCTTTTCTCTTTATTGGTTTTCAAAAACATAAACTATTTGTCGAGGTGAAATACAATGCTCGTTTTAACAGAAGGATATTTATTGATTTCTACTACTATAAGCGTTACATTACTATTTTATTAAAGGCTTGATTTGCTTACTTACACACACATTTGAGGTCATTGAAATACCTATATTGAAATCGTGAGTTTTGAATACATCTTTGTTTTAAAATAGTACACAAACGTTTTTTTTATGCATGCTATTCCCCAGATCATATTATTGCCTAAGTACCATTTGCCATTAAGTCCCCTTTTTATCATGAACCATTAGTTACTAGTGTAGTAAACGCGAGTGTTGTAGATAGATCTATCGGTATTGACCATCCCTGTCTGGGCTGTGATTTCTAGATAACCATTCACGCATTTAACATTTGAATAAAATTCATAGGATGTTTGATAGCATATGTATCTGTTTTGGGGCACAAACATGGATTTTTGGTTTGGATCGTAATGCATGTTAAGGTTCGGTGTCATGAGCTTAGTGCAATAATATATATTTCATTTAGACTTTGTGAATTTGTTTCTCTTATCTACACTACTTAAGTCTTGTGGTATATTACTGAACATTTCTTGATTTATTGAATCACTATTTGGATTTCGAAACTAATACTTTTAAATGTTGTAACGCTTCTTTTCTTACTGAAATACTACTTGAATTATTTCAATACTGCTTTTACTTAAACCTATGAATTCACCAACATTATTGTTGACGTTTTGCATGTATTTTCTCAGGTTATTATTTTGCTAGCTGAGCATTGGGAGCATTTGAGTCGCGCGGATATATTTTTGAAGGCTTTATAATTTTAGTACCATTCGATAAACGTTTTGAAAATGTTTTCTATTACATTACAAATGGGACATGTTGTAACTCTTATGTTTATTAAAAATTACCGAATGGTTGACATTTCAAAACGTCTCACTTAGAGTCATTTTCTGTAAGTGGTATTTCGCTGCGTTGTGATTTTGGGGGTGTTAAAACAAACAACATTAACATTCGAAGATCTGGATTTTAAACTGTCATTACACGTAGTTACAGACTTTGTTTTGTTAGAAATACTAGAGATCCTATGGTGGTCTTATATGCCAGTCTTCTTAAACTTCACTTGACTAGTGTTTGGCACGACCTTATCTTTCATTTGAGTGCTCCTAAGCTGTTGTCTGCTAACATTAGTTTTGTGAATTACTCTTGTAGAGGTAGACACGCGGGGATTTGTATTCCTAGATGTCTGGGGTGACTGAGGTGCTTTAGTTTGTGTTGTCCTATGGTCAATTTCATACATGCATGGTTTAATCACAGTTTTGTTTCTTACAGCTTGCCTTGCTGTTTGAGGCAAAATATGTGTAGTGACTGGTTTTGTTAAACCCTCTGACATTTTAGGTTTGGGAGACAACTTTGTTTTTGAAAAACTTTTCCTCTCAAGAGAGTCTGAAAAAGGAGTCGGTTTGCCTAAAACTGATGGTTTTGGAAGCCTTTGAACATTTGGTTGTTGAACAATAGATGGTTTATCAAACTTAGTTTCCGCAGACTTTCATTTGCATTTCTCAATAAGTTTCTTTAACTCACTTATGGCAATGTTCTAGTCTTGCAATTGAGCTTTCAAATCTTGTATTTCAAATATTGTTCACGTTCTTTGAGAAATACATTTGACGTTTTTTCTTTGCAAACTTTGGCATTTTTCATTTGTTCTTGACGTTGTTGTAAAGCAAGTTCAAGAGAAATCGAGTATTTTTCTAATTTAGCAAAACTTTGTAATAGCTCAGTATAAACTTCTTTACTAACAGTTTCAGTTTGTTTTGAAAGCTGTTGTGCAAGACATTCACAATCTTTTACTTTATGAAGATATAAGCATTGCAATTCAGTGTGAGCATCTAAATCAGATAATGAATGCAAATAAGAACACATAACATCATTAGACACACACTCTTGCAGAAGTATAGCATACATGTTTGAAAATTTTGCTTTATCAGATTCAAGTTTATCAATTTCTTTTTCAAGGGATTCAACGTACTTTAAATTAGCATGCATTTCTTTCTTAAGTTCATGAACAAATGTGAAACTATCATTTTGTGTCTTTATGGAAAGAGGCATCAAATATAACACCTCGTATTTTAGGTCATTGTATGACATTATGTAATTCATAATTTATTTTTAGGGTTTTACGCGTTTGCTTTTAAACCGTAAACGTTAAGTTAAATCGCGTAAACTGAAAATGATCATACAATGTAAACGGGCATTAAACGATTAAAGGTTTATATCAAGCAAGTGTTATATGATTATTATGAGGATAATTAATAACTTTGTTCATCTTATTTTTATTGGCTACGTAAAATGCTTACGTTTCATAATAAAATGCGTTTAGGCATACCCGGAAGTTCTAAAACCTAACTACGCCTAAACGAATACCCACGATTATACCCAATACTCAAAATAATCAAAAATTACATCTTATATATATATATATGCCGAAATTTATAAGATGAGACCAAGAGTTTACAAGTTGTAAATAATATCTAGATATTTAATAAAGTAACTCTTACACCTTTATCAACTTGATTAGTTAACCATGAGCTAGAGTTAGAAAGTAACCATGGTTAAGTTAGGAAGATATTTTGACTATAAATACCCATGCATGCATAAGTAATCTTTACCTTTCCTATTTACATGCAAAATTCATATTCTTCCTCTCTTTTACACTCTAAAACCCACGGCACACTTAGGCCACCAAACAAAATCCATACTTTGATTTTGTAAGATTATACAACCCTTTACACAACATACTTAAGGTATTCTAAGGTGTTTGCAAGCATTGGTTCATCATTTGCAAGTAATAAGAAGAAAAAGGAAAGATTAGGGTTTTGGAAACCTAATCTAGGGTTATAAGCTTGAAAGCTTGGTTTTGAATCTAAACACGGGTTTAGAACTTATTTCTCATCTCTTACATCATTACTAAGGTTTTCCTAATATCTTTATACTTTTATTTCTTATGATTTTATGTGTTACATGTTAAATATAGCCATAATCACCACTAATGACTTTTAAATGTGTAAAATGGGTTTTTATTTGAGTTTATCAATTTATACACTTATTCTCATGTCCTAATGTTATAAATATCATGGAAAAATAGATCTATAAAGATGTTAACTTATGGTTTAAGTATAAAAACAGTGTTAAGGACTAATTAGGGTTTTAAAAGTTATTATTTTAAATGTAAATACTAATGAAAACAATGAAAGTAAAAGGTCTAAACGTGTTACAATGAATTACAGACTAGGGATGATATTGGATAATATTATAAGTAACCCATATGTAAAAATGGTTATAAAGAGTTCTTTATATAAACTACTAAGTCAATAATATCATAAAAACAAGGTTTTATAAATTTAGACAATAAATACTCTAGGGCTGTGGTAATCCGAATTTGGACATAGGTTTTGATAAATATAATAATACTAACGCCTCATACATTCCATAATGAAACAAGAAAACTACGAAAAACCGATCTAAAACGAAAAAGATACGTAAAAACAAGTTAACGACCATAAATACTTTTATAAAACTATTTTTTATAAAAGTTACTATTTAAATACAGCCAACTATTATTTTAAAACATCTAAAAAATGATTATAACTTTTAATTTACGAGATCGTACACGAAAAATCGTTAAAAAACGGAATATCAACGAATAACGAAAAAAAATGACTTTTCGATAATTAAAGTTTATAAAAGTAATTTTATAAACTATGAACAGTAAAAGTACTATTCATCAGCGGACCCAACTTTATAAAATATAATACCTCTTTTAATAACAAAAACGTACTCGAAGGAATCACTGAAATCGGGATTAAAACGAATAAGTTATTACGATTACAAGTTTACGCCAATTAAAGCCTAAAACGACAAACGAGCTGTTGTGAACAGTAATTTCACTATTCATCGCAGAATATCAAAAACTTGAAAATGTAATATTTTGATCACTCGTCTTACTACGAAGACGTGGACGTAAGAAACGCGAGCAACGGGCTTAAAACGACCAAATTAGGTCATTTTTACGAAAAGTATATTTATAAACGTTTTCACTTTATAAATATTATTTTACTAAAACGATTAGTCGGTGATTATGCTATATAGAATATTGAGTGGTTATCAAAGTGCTATATTACTAGGGAGTTTCATAATGAGGCCTCTTCGGATGGCGTATCGATGAGTTGTTGGATTTACGATTTAAAGTGTCCTAAACTCCTCGTACGTCATGTCATGACCTCTTTAATTATGATAGCCCGAACGATAGTACGATGTAACAACTATAAGATTATATTCAATGTTATTAATTTAAGTACTCAGTACTTATACGACCTTAATTTAAATAGGTTGCATTTATCGTCTTGCGTGACGTTTTATCTGTGATTATTTGAGCTATCTGTACTCAAGGTGAGGTCATAGCCACTTGTTTTTACATGTTACTGATTTGATATTATTTGGCGGTGAAAACAGCTTGTTTTATAAATTGGAACGCAAGTGTTGAAAAGTAATATAATTGATTATGTGTTTGCCTAAGGTGCGATACCCTCTGAGCCCATTATTAGCATGTAACTGTAATTGCCATAGATGTAGTTGAGAATTACATTATGTATCGCAGAATGATAAAAACAGATCTATTGGGATAACCTCCCCCAGTTTGGGTGATTAGCTATCACTGGGACCGAACGTTGACCAAGGTCGGAGCTTAGATGTTGCGTGTTACAACATCTGTACGGGCAGAATAACTGCTATAATAGCAAATATAGGTTAGCTTCGGTGTCATGCCTTATTGCAACAATACTCTAGTTTTGGATTAGGTGGCATCTGTTGTACAACAAAACTGAAAAATCTTGGCGTCCTGCATATTTTAAATACATAAACCTATGAATTCACCAACAATTTTATTGACGTTTTAAGCAATGTTTTCAGGAGGTCATTAGGCACGAAATGCCAAGGATGCATTGGGTTATGTTATGGATTGCACTGTTAAAGACTTATGTGCATCATGTTTTGGGAAAGTTCATGTATCCTTTTGCGCACATAATAAACAAAGAACAAGTAAAGCTATAAAGCTTTTGGTAATATGTCTTGTAGTTTAAATACCAAGTAGCAACTTAAACGACTTTTGTGTCGTCTGATATATATAGACTTGTGCAGTTGATCTGAAGTAACATGCGCCCGGATCCTTATTCGCTGCGTACCCCATTTTGGGGGTGTTACATCAAACATGTCTTAATAGGAGTTCATATTCATGAGCATTGGTGCATGCAACGAAAATAATTATGAGATCTTTTCCCAAGCTTGATCGCAAGTTCATCTAAAATGATTTATGTATTTGTCATTACATATAAGCTGTCTACTTACTGATTGACTTTGAAGTAGGTAAGAAACGCGAAGTTTTTGAAAAATTTGGTTTAGATTTCATAAAAGATTTTTCTCCACATTTTTCTTCTTTTTCTTTGCATATGCCAACTGATCAAGATATTCCCCTTGTCGCTCAAGTTTGAAATTTTCATAAAGACTATTTAGCTTTGTGTAGTCATAAGGTCTTACTAAGTCTTTATTCAATTTTGATCGACTCTCTTTTTCAAGAGTCAGGGTCTCTACCCTATCGGGTACGAGTTTGTTTACAGGATTAGATTTGTCATATTGGATCTCATACAAAGATGGTTTTTCAGATTGAGCCTTTTTAAGGTACATTGGATTTGCAAAGGTTGGTCTACCATTGAATGTTGGGCCTTTGGGAGCTAACATATGAATGGTTTGAATTGATTGATTCCTTTTGTAAACAATTTCATTCAAAAACTTTAATTGCTTTTCCATTGAAATCATTTTGTCAATATCTTTTTCTTCCTTAAGTTTCAAATCCGTTATTACGTTTGTTTTCTCTTTGATAAGACCTTCGTAATGTGACTTTGTTAAAAGACTCTATTTGACTAACTCATCGTGTTTCTCTTTGACAACTGAAATTTCATAGGCTTAAAGTTTTAAACCTTATTTTATGTCAATTTATTTTTGAGTTAATAGTCCTAGGGTTTCATTTAACTTACGTTCAAGTTTTTCATAACCAACTATACGGTCATTAAAGGTCATGTACTTCTCAAGCTCAGTCTTTTTGTGTTAAAGTACAATTAGGCAACTATCTTGAGTCGTATTAGACTCCTCAAGATTGGATTTGCACTCCTTCAGTTCTTGAGTCAATGATGCGTTTGCTTTCTTTAATTGCTTTAAAATCTTTTTGTTCTCTTCTGTATCAAGTGTTAAATTTGCAATTAAATTAGCAAGCGCAGCATGCTCATCTTCAGCATTTTGGTCATTTTGAATATCATCATCACACATATCCGTTGAATCAGGAATGACATTACTATCAGCCTTTTCCACTACACATGTGTTACAAATGGATTCAGATTGCTCTGAATGTTGTCTCTCAATGGCAAACACATTATATTAAGCATCGTATATTACCTGTTCCAATGGCTTAGTATTAGTTCCTGAGTCTGCTGTAGGAACCTCTTGAATCTTTGCCATATAGCTGTAATGTGCTTCCAATTCTTGTTCATCAATCTCTTCATCCGTGTTCGCTAGCCAATCAACTTGCTCTACTTGTAATGGAACACCTTTCTCAGCTTGTTTGCACATCAACATCTTTTCCTTGTGATACGAGTAGTCTTTTACCCTTTTTAGTTTCCTGCATTCCTTGGCAAAATGACAAAATTCCTTGCAATTGAAACACTGTATCCCAGTCTGCTGCACTAGTTGACTTCCTACAGTCTCCTTAGCCCCAACAACAGTCATTGTCCTCTCATTATCAAATTGCTCAGTCTGATTATCATTCTTGTACCTTGGAAAAGTATCCACATTCTTGATTATCATTATACCAGACTAAGCCAACCGAGAAGCACCTCAAAGAGGTTAAAAGGATCTTTTGTTACCTCCGGGGAACCGTTAATATGGGTCTCTAGTATACGAAGGATTTTCGTTTTGAACTAACTGGATTTTTAGATTCTAATTATGCGGGATGTAAAGACACCTTCAAGAGTTCTTTCGGTGGAGCTCAATTCTTAGGTGAAAAGCTGGTTAGTTGGTCATCAAAAAAGCCAGACTATACAGCGCTATCAACCGCAAAAGCAAAATATGTGTCTCTATCCACTTGTTGTGCCCAAGTCATTTGGATGCGGACACAGTTAACGGATTATGGCTTTCACTTCAACAAGATTCCTATCTATTGTGATTTGAAATCAGCCATAGCCATATCCTGCAACTCAGTCCAACACTCAAGAACAAAACACATCGATGTCCGCTACCATTTCATATAGGAGCACATCGAAAAGGGTACGATTGAACTGTATTTTGTCAAGATTGAATACCAATTAGCCGACCTCTTCACCAAAGTCCTTCCAGTGGATAAGTTTAACTATTTGGTTCGTCACCTTGGTATGCGCAGTTTGTCTCCACATGAGCTTGAACGTCTTGCAAAATTACAGTGATTTCTTTATATATATTTTATCAGAAAAGCAAAATAAAAAATATAAAACCTATAAAAGAAAAATCAAAAATCAAAAAATTTCAAAAATATCAAAAATAATCTTCTCCGACATGTCTCTCGTAAATCGATAACATTTACGCACCTAGAAATGTTGATTAATATTAACACGGTGTATAATGAAGTTCGAGCGAGAGTTTCAAATGCTTTCAAAACATGTCTCTTCAAATTTTCTCTACGACTTCTAAGTAAATGTCAGCTTAGGACTCGGTCTCTAAAGAAAGGAAAACGTTCATTTATGCACATTATTCCTAAACAACGGGAAGTTTATATCTTCTCGGTCTTGAGTACAGTCATATAAACATTCAAAGTTTTAAATGCTTAAGATAAGCACTAATGAAATTATAATTAATAAGACAAATCTAAAATCATTTTCCTGTTGAGCATAATTTTCAAGATATTTTTCAAAACCAAATTTCCAAATCTTTCAAAATTATGTGCTCAACAAACTCCCACTCTAAGTTTTCACTCTAATATATTATTAAGGGGGAGTATAAATTTTGATAATTAGTTCATTCGGCATGCTTTCTTGTTCTCCCATTGTCTGGTTAGTCTAAAAGTGGATCAACGTACATTAACTTGTATTTTAATTCACTTGATTTGTCAAAAATTGTCACCACAAATGCAATTTTTGAGGGGAAGAATAGTGATTAAAATGTGATAAATATTGCTTAATAATGGACAAGATCTTGTAATAAATGATTTCTTAAACACGTTAATTTCTTTTTCAATGGTTTTATGGCTACTATGGATATACCAAAGATCAACCAACTATTGTTTCTTACGGTGTTATAAGGAGGTTAAGAATAGGTATTTTGTTCCATGATTCAGCCAGGACCGGAGGGATCTACCCAGGGACACTCAATTAGTTAGAATAGAAGTCCTTAGTTATGATTGAAAAAATGAGTAAAGTGAGATTGGGAAGAATGTTATCCAAGGAATGAGTTATCACTGGAACAAACCCAACATGGTGATAATGAGGACGCGTTGGTTTAACATTGAAAGGGTTGAAGAATGAAAAAGAAAAGAATGGATAAAGGGTGAAAAGAAAGAAGCTTTCCACACAACCTTAGGCAGAAATCGGGTCAATGCATAATCTATCAGTAATCACAAAGATGATTCTGATATTAAAGACAAGTCCTCATGGACCCAGTGATGCAAAGCACAACCCATCCCAGCTACTCGGGCTTCTCTCAAAAAACATTTGTTTCATTTCTCATAGAGATCAACACGCTTCTATCGGCTTTCTCATTCCGAGATCGTTGATATTGAAAAGGTGGAAGTCCGCTCCAGCCTCCGATCACCAAATAACAAATGTGCACTTATAGAGTCTAGAGCCAATGACATCTATCAAAAATCTCACTATGACACAAATTCCAATATACAAAATGTCGTACATCATTATACAAAATTTGGTATCAAAGAGTCCTATGCATTATCCTTGTGATAACTGCCAGAACATTCAGAGTGATACTCTTTAGTATTCATAGTGATGAATGGAAATCCTTCTAGAGCCAATATCAAACAGCTCTGCGATAGGTGACTTGCGAGATTCTATATGAATCAAACTTGTGATAACTGGATATCGATAATGGTCCAGTAAATGAATTGATGACTCAATCAGAAAGATAGTAATCATTTGATTCACTCTTACCGTGCTCTCTGCTTTGAGACATTTCAGCAATGAGAACAAGCAAGTATGGTGAATCTAATGAAATCGCGTTAGAATATCTAATACTTTGAACTAGAAACCCTGTCAAGGAGGTTCTTCTAAATTGAACCTACCTGATCACATGTACAGTATTTATACTGTAAAACGGTCCTCACAGAACCAGAGGTTAATGTAACCGAACTTAAGATTCTGACGAATGACAAAGCCATATTCGTCAATATCTGTTGTTTATGTCTAACATTAAAATGTAAGTACAAATGACGATGTTGCAGCCTCATTCCAGCAGAGTTAAATTCATCACCACATGCTCATATTCAAACTTTAAAGACATACTATAAGCATCAACATTCAAGAATCAAGAAAGCTTAAGAATTAAAGACAATGACTTTCGCAAACTCTGATACACAAGATCTTCCTTAAAGATATCAAGATTATTAAGACAAAGATTGTCAAGGGAGATTGTTAGCAAGCTTTCAAGATAATGCAAAGTATGAGCATGTTGGTCAAGACATAATATTGTAAGATGGCAAAGACAACAAGACAAACAAGGAAAACATTTAAAGATCTCGAAATAAATTCAAATTCAAAAAGAAAAGGCTTAAGATCAAAGATCATAAAACATGAAGGAACAAGCCTACAACAAAGATAAAGACCAAGAACAAGACTCAAGAACTCAATGTTAAAGCAATCTCAAGAAATCCAAGACCATGTTATGACTGTGAACATGGAATCTCGTAATCTATCAGAAACTAAACTTCAAGGGAGATTGTTAGCCTCAAATTATCAAGTCAAACAAGGAAGCTCATTTCAAGGTTCAATACCTCACTTCGGGGGAGATTGTTAGCCTTAAAATATTGAGTCAAACAAGGAAGCTCGGTCACTCAACGAGGAAGCTTCGTTCTTTATATAAATATATGTTGTAATAGGCTAGAAAGGAAACCGGGCTCGTTTAGTAATCTAATATTAGATATGTTGCGGGTTTAATCCCAAGCAAAAATCGAGCCTGGTCCGTGTTAGAAAAGTTAGGCGTCTAACATGTGATGTCTAACTATAAATACCCCTTCTCTACACATGGAGAAGGGTTGGTTGTTTATTTTCTTTCTTTCAAGCAATCAAATCTTTCTTTTCTCTCCTCCTTCTCTCTACTTTCTCTCTCTACATCTCATCTTATTTCTTCCTTTAATTTCTTATTCTCTTATCTAATTTCTTGTGATTACTATGGTGAAGTGAAGTGATTATCGGGTTACTAACAGAATCCTTTACGGCGTAACATTTATGTATATGTTATGTCGTAACCACGATGATGTATCTTCCAATGCTTCAAGCTTAAATCGTGTTATGGCGTAACCCTTGCGTTGATGTTATGCCGTAATGATGAGTAGGATAAGTCATC
>BQNB010060860.1:23285-36749 GCA_026074375.1 Tanacetum coccineum
CTAAGGAGTAACATGTTTATAAAGGTAAATATGGGTTTGTATGATAAGGCTTAGGGTTGATCATTTTTCAATCTTTCACCAAAAGTACCACTCCAACAAGGCAGCTAAAGCATACATACATGGCCGTAACGACGGAATAGACATGTGTGTTCGATCATATCCTCATTCGAATTTAACCAACTGTTATGTTGGGAATTATAGATTTGACGAGACAAAATAAATAAAAGAATGAAACATAAGGACTAAATCATCAAGATTGGAATTCTACAAGCTAGTGGAGAATTATGGAAGATTTGGTCAAAGATATCAAAAGATAAAGATTTTGGAAGATCTCCTTAAGAAGATAAAGATAACAGAAGATATTTCTTAATGTTTAAAAGATTTACTTGTTTATATCTTTATGTTAACTTCCTTTATAAGTCATGATCTCTCTATATAAAGAGATCATAGACACATAGTTTTAGTATTTAGAAACGTGTGTGTATCATAGTGTGCTTCCAATGAGAGTCTAGACACAGAAAAACGTGTGTAGGCTTATAGTAGTTAGATAGTTAGTTTATTAGTTAATAGATAGTGTAGCCTCAAGGATCATTGATCCTTGTTACAGGTGATAACCGTATTATCTTAATCAAATAATATTGGGGCTAGGTGTGGAAACGTTTGGTAATAAAACCTTGTTGAATAACATTGATGTTCTTATTCCGCTGCATGTTATGTTCAATGTTATTATCCTAGATATAAGTTCTAAACAAACTGAGCTTAAACGATCTAAGAAGTTTGTAGAAACCGTAAAGGGGGGGGGTGAATATGTTTTCACTAAAAACTTTAAGATCAAGAATTACATCACTCTTCTAACGGCGGTCCCATATATATACGGGGGCCGCCAAGTATATTAGGGGGCCGCCTGATTTATGGGACCGCCTCCAGAATAGGTTTTTGGACTAGATCTTTTGTATCAAATCACCAATCAAGTTTGACGCAATATGAGAAGTGTTGATCATAGGTTTACAATAGCTAAAGCATATTCTAACAATATAACCACACTCACAATATTTAGCATAAAGAGCTACACAACTTTAACTAACAAGATATACACAACCATTCACACAATCATGAGTACAATGCAAGTATAAAAGTAAGGCGATAAATGTAAATAAATAAGTAAATCAAAGGGTAAAAGAAAATGCAAACCGACACGATGATTTATAGTGGTTCGGTCATGAAGCTCCTCTTCGCCCTACTCCACTCCTCGAGTATCCAACTCGAGAGTTACTTCACTAATCAACAAGCTCCCTTTCGGCAGAGAAAACCTTATACCAAAGCTTACATTATTTTCTGACACTAAGCTAGATGTTGAGTTCTTCTTGGGGTACAACCAAACCCGTTATGTTTTATGGCCCAACATAACAAACCTTGTGTTTTATGACCTAAACACATAAGCCTCGTCGCTTACATTATTTTTCGACACTAAGCTAAATGTCGAGTCCTAATCTTAGCTAGAACCAATCTACCACTTCACCAATGTATTTTAAGGCCTAAAATACTAACCAACCCACAATAAACCCATCCAAATATATACATCATTTAGATCTACACACTACTAAAGATTGGAAGACATGGACTCGATCTATATGTAACAAATGTTACAAATGGACTAACTAGACTACATAACTTTGGATCTTGAAGATGACCGAAGTTCTACTCTTGCACTTGGAGGAAGAAGGAAAGAGTAGAAGATTGGATCACATTTAAACATGATTAAACAAGTTAAATGATCAAAGATTTAGAGAGATTTGGTAAGATCTAGAGAGACAAAGAACTGAGAGAAATTCGTGCAAAAGGGTTGTGAAAATAGTTGGAGGTGACCCACTATTTATAGGAGCTGAAAAACAGCATGTCAGGAAATGGCGGTCCCAGATATATTAGGGGGCCGCCGGATAATTAAAGGGGCCGCCGGCCTATTTATGGGACTGCCCCGACAGAC
Organism: Tanacetum coccineum; assembly: GCA_026074375.1. NCBI lineage: Eukaryota > Viridiplantae > Streptophyta > Magnoliopsida > Asterales > Asteraceae > Tanacetum > Tanacetum coccineum. Next base: position 25,270 of record BQNB010060860.1, read on the forward strand.
GCTCTTGTTTTTGTCTTTTTGTGGTGACAAACTTGTCTGGTGAAAGTTTAACATGTTTTGGGGGAAAAGAACCAGATTTTGAATTTTGAAATAAAATATTTCTTTATAATTAAAAAAATAATTTGTCTAATTGATTTTTCAAATAAAACATTATTATTTGTTTTTATTATAGACAAAACTCTATTTTGTGTAATTTGTAAAAAATAGTTTTTGTAGAAAATGAGATGGATTACACAAGAAAAATTTATTTTCTATGAACACTAATCTCGTTTAAATGATTTTGTATGTACATACCCATATGTGAATTACGTAGGGTGTAAACCAAATGTACCGTCTGATTCATACTTGAGATGCTCCGAGAGATGATTGATGCAAGTATCTTGATGATTTAGTTATTACGAGTAACATCTTGCGCACTTTTGATAGGTAAAAGTCATACAAGTCACAATGATTCTCATCACCAAAATATAAAAGAGTAACCGTATAGATCTAAATAATCATAATATTGCAACTAACAATCCTCCCCCATTTTTTCTATAAGGACAAACTATTTAACTATAGGACATAATAGAGCTTAAAAAGTTACACGTGTTACACTACCCTTCTCACCCCTTTATATCGAAGCAAAAAGGAAGTGCACTGGATTATGATTGGGGCATACAAGTGTGGAGATGATTGAGAAGAAGAACATGAAGAAAGGGTGCAGTGCTCCGAGTATATATGTTGGAGGAATAAGAAAGAGAGATAACACACACAACCGAGAATTAGGTTTGAGGTATAACAGAGAAGATGTGAGAAAAATAAATGGAAGAGATTGCGTGTTCCTTGGATAATTTAGAAAAGGTCATGAGAGGTGAAAAGTAGGTTTGAAAAGAAGGTAGGTACTTCAAGTATATAAGTTGAAGGAATGAGGAAAAGGTAGGTGATCCAAGTATATTGGTTGGGGGAAATGAGAAACACAAACATCGAGAAATAAGCGTTGAGGTGCGAGTTTAAAAGATCGGCGAAAAGATGAAGTAATTAGACTACGAATGAGCCTTCGTTGTATTTACTGACAAACCCGCAATCCTATCTTCCTAAAAGGCGAAGCTTGGCACATACATCCCATTAAAGTCTTCTATCATCACGCGTTAACTAAATCCATGCTACATAACTCTAACCTCATATACCTATCTCCCCCTATGCTCATTACGTCCCCATGATAACAATCACATCTTGTATATTGACTTTCTAACGGAATCCATAATCAGAATAAAATTAAAAAACCCAAATCGAAGCCTTACAGAAGAATTTCGATGCAATTTAAATGAGACTAGAACTACTTTGCGCAAGTCTCCCCCACCCAGTGTATGCTCCCGCCTTATTGGAGAACCAAATGAATAAAGATTGTTGTGCTCAACAAAACAAAGTTAGATAACAAGTGCACATAAACATTACGCAAATCATTAAGCGGGGAACTAGACATGCACTTCCTAGAGTTATTTATTATTCTAAAGTATGACACTTTTATGAAAGAAAGTTAAAACTAGACACATGCAATCATTATTTAAAAAAGAAACAACAAATTTCTCCCCCTAAAAAATTCAATAATCTAAAAGACTCAATACGTATTTTAGAGAAAGATTAGACCAAGACTTTTGATAAACAATTAAGAGAAATTGGAATCGTTTATTGATTGACCCAAAAAATCATGAGAATGCCTTATACAAAAGAATATACAGAATGACCCTTAATATCTGGACAAAAATATGTCAAGTAAATAAAATAATAATATATAAATATATAATATATATATATATAATCTATATATACTAATACTTTTCCAAAGTAATAAAAAGAAAAAATAAGACAAGGATAGGAGACGATGTGCTCATTGGATGTGAATGAAAATGATTCATAGAGCCAAAAAGTGGGAAAGGGCTGAACATGATACTAAAGTAGGAACGTGTTGACGAGAACGGTTGATAGAAAAAGATTAGATATAGTCATTTATGGCACTAACAATTGATGTGAACATGAATAACCTATCGAGACAAAGGTGGGGATGATAGGAATTTAATGCGGTATTGCGTTTTGGTGTTTCTGGTTGATTAGATCAATGTTGAGGACAACAAAGTGGGATAGTGAAAATGATGTAGGTAGTTCTTTCATGGTGGAATAATAATGAGAGACTCAACAATGTGGTGACTCAATAACACTTGAAGATTTAATATCTCTCATTTATTTACTAACTTCAACTCATCTAGAAGGTTGGAAAGTCTTTTTTAAGACATGGAGTGAAATTGACATTTCGCAAATTACTTAAATATTTTAGATGATATAATTAAGTTGTCAAGGGATATATGAGGAATTCTAATAGTAACAAGCCTATTAGAAGAGAGAAGAAACGTATAGAAGTGAGAAGAAACGTTAGAGATGAAGAGACTCATTAAAAGTGAAAAGGAACGTTTACAAGTGAGAAGAAACTCTTTAGCAAGTAGAAAAGACTATCAGAAGTCAGAAAATCAACAAGTATAGAAGAGAGAAGAAACGTTTAGGATTGAAAAGAATCGTCTATGAAATTGTTAGACAAGGACTCTCTAATACACGAGATGGTGAAGACCAAGGTTTCTCTTATGTAGAGGATTTATCTATGAATGAGTGATTTGTAAGTCTACATCGATGTAAGGCGAATAGTACGTTATGATAATGAGAAAACTATTTCTTTATGAATTACTTGAACATCCTACAAACATAACACACACACACAGCTTATGATATGTTGGTATAATGAGGATGACCCATTGATCTATAGAGATATATTGGGTATAGGTTTGGGTGTGGAGTAGACATCAACTCGTAGCAGAAGAAAGGAAGTGTTAGGTTACGGAAAAAAATGAATGGTATTACAAGCTAAGGTGCTTGTCGGCGAGTCCCATATAATATCAGGTGCCGCACATTAACTAGATCCGGGGACTCCTCTGACAGCCAACAGGAGGGATGTTTAGGGAAATTGACGAATTTTTCGCGAAAGAGTGACAAACACTAATTTGCAATTTTGCTAATTACATACACACACACACACACACATAACTTCAGATAAAGTAGTCCAAGCATGTCACGGGCACCACACACACACTACACACACACACACACACCACAGAAACTATAAAAGAAGAAGAATAACAATTAAGGAAAAGTGTTCCATCATTCCTAAACCTTGACGAAGATAATTTAACGACTCACGCTTGAGGAGTAAAGAAAGAATGTCGGTGATGTTATCTTCAGACGCAACCTTTTTTTATGAGATGTTTATCCTTTTGGTGAACATTGTCCCCAAAGGGAGATGGGACGTAATTCTCCTTCGGTTAGTCACTTTCACATACGCAGAAAATAGATATTAATAATAAATAAATAATAATAATAGTATAAAAGAAGAAAACAAACCAAAGATTAGAGACCGACGAGACTTGACAATGTTAACAGAATGGTGGTCTTCTCGAGTATTGTCTGACTCGTTCTCATAAAAACAATCATATGACGAGGTTACAGGTTATCTTAAAGGTGGTAGCGGAAATAGTAGAGGAAAGAGATTAGCCATCTCTATGGTTGTAGATAGGTGAGTGGGTATGACAGTGAGAAGGAGAAGACAGCTCGTGTGATTCGAAAAATAAAAGAGTGTTTTCCATCAAAGAGAAAGAAATGTTATTCTTCGAAGAAATAAAGAATGTTTTCTTCGAAAGGAAAGAATGATTTTCTCCCAGAGAAAAATGCTTGTCATCGCAGAGACAAGAATGATTTCGTCGAACAGAAAGGAGAGCAGATTTAACTTATTTCAGTTAAACGGCTATGAAATAGGACATTTATTGGATATTACATCTTTAAACGTTTGCGATCGCAATTTAAAATACTTGAATTATTTCAGATGAAATATTCAAGTTGTTCAAACCTACTTGGAAGGAAGCGTTAGGATTATGTATCTAACCTTACTTCTTGACGAAAGAGTGGATGTATTCGGAAAGAAGGGAGAAAATGATCAAGGGAAAGAGTGTGAAACTGAAGACTCAAGGAGACTTTAAAACCATTCTACGACTCATTTGACTTTTTAGATTTGGTGACGCCTGACGCGAAGGAAAATATTATAGTGTGGAGAATATATATATAAAATATACAAATATAAAAATAAATAAATAATAATATATAAATATATAACTCTATATATATATATATATAATAATATAATATAATATATAATATTATATATATATAGTAATTATAGTTAACCTGGATGCATAAGATATATAAGATATAATCAAGCAAGTTTATCTAAGCATGCATCAACACAATAATCAACAAGATTAATGTGTAAGACTATATGACATTTAAATATTAATTGTCATACATTAAACTAACATAGTGTAGGTGCACAATTAACACGTAAGTCATGTAAAATGACGCATACAAAACGTAATAACGAATTTACAATCTACAAACTCATATGTAAAACATGCGTATAGACAGTTCTAGCACTCTAGAGAGCATGACGTTATTTAACGAAAAACTAAGGAATATTTCTATCTAAATTGCTGCTAAAAAAAAGCAAAACTGCTTACTACAACAGACATGCATTCAATAGTTAAGCAAATAAACATTGAGCATTAAGATAAACATGAAAGCATATAATTGCATTACATGAGAGCACAGTAATCACATCTTGAAATTGCCAAGCACATACTAAATGCATGTAGTCTAGACTTAGACCAAGAGGAAAAACCTAATATTCTCCTTCACTTAGTGTAGCACGATTTTCCTAATGAAATACAAAGTCTATCGATGTAGACTATAATTAGGAGCCAATAATAAGAAGAGCCATTTAATCAAATTCAAGAAGAATATTAGAGCTATCACTAGTGTCGCTCATCAGGGCGCTAAACACACCATGTATTTTCTAACGAGTTATATACCAACGAACCCAACTTCACTCTCTGGAAGGCAACTTCAATCGTTAGGTCAAAAAGAATTTCAACAGTGCAATAAGATTCTCCAGTATCCATATATCAATGATATAAACAAAATAGAAATCTCTTATATTTGCGTAATGAATATAGCAAAGACATAAAATTTGTATTGTCATTTCATATAAGGCCTCCCTATGACTGAAACAACACTAAACGGTACTTTAATTCGGTCACATAATCCTATCAAGATGTGTGGAATTCTAATATTGACACATGAGAGAGCATGCAGTTGGTGTAGCTATAAGAAAGAATGAGTCATCTAGACCTAGGAGTCTATGTCTTACAAGTGACCCATGTGTAATCTCTATATTGAGTAAGTGTTATCAAACAGATGCACCTTTACACCAACAACACACACACACACACGAAATCCAATTAAGGTTATTTACCTCAATAGATATTATGTTTGTTTCTTTGTAGAAATAATGATGATTGACTAAAGTTTAGTTACATCTATGTTAGACTTTTAAGCAAGAGATTGACAAGAGGAAGATGTTTAAATCTAATGCCATAGGGCGGATCTTCCTAAACCGAAGATGAATCTAGGATGAAGGATCCATTGATCTGTAGAAGTGCTGAATTTGGGCAAGGATCATTTTCCCATTATTTGAGAGATGGTGTTGATATTAGGTTATTAAGAGAAACTTATATAAGTTATAAGGGTTCTTGGTTTGAGTTTTCGGAAATGACATCCAAGACTTGCTTATCAAGTTGGAGTACTTATGAGCTTCCCGATGGAAAATCATAAGTCATCAATCCTACTTAGAGTGTGTTAAGTTTAGCATGTATAATTTGACCATAGCTAATAACACAACATTTGAATATTTTAGACTCAATGAAACATCTTCATTGCAAGTGTGAATTGCAATTCGATGACTAATCTTGTTGTCTTGCAATCGATTTCGTGATTTCATGTAATAACTGAGGATGGTTAAACATGTAGACACGGAAAAATATCTATGGTCATTTGATTGATATTTCCATGATCTAGATAAATCCTAGTCTCGATTTCATGTTCATATTCTAATTTTGTAATTAGATTGAATGATGAGATTGATTATCGTTTGAATAATAATCATCTTCATATTCAAAATCCTCTTACGATCACTTATTAAAAGAAAGCACGATAATGGTTTGTGGAATATGTTCAATTCTTCCTAATCCTAACCATAGATGGTTAAAGGGTTCTCATTTGGTGATGAAAAAATATTATGCTTATTTGGTAAAGTAAGAGAGAGTTTTGATAAGAAGATAGTTTGAGTTTTGAGTTGTGCTTTTGAATTGTTTGAGCAAAGTTACATATGTTTTGCATTTGCTCATGTTTGGCTTTTCGGAAACAACGACTTTACCAATTGCATTGAAAGGTAAATTACTTGAGTATTAAAAAACCCTAAACAAGTTCTCTTCTATGGGCGAAAAAATGGCTCTCTCTATTCCATCAATTTTGATCGCATAATCTTCTTCTTTCTTGATCCAAATATCATATAATACTCTTGTTTAATCTGTTAATCTTATTTCTCTAATGATTTAGGGTGCGATCTCTCATTTAGGGTTTGGTGTTTTTTTTTTCCGTTCTTTATGAATATTTATTAATTCTTATCGACCTCATTATGAAGTCAGAATAATGTCCCTTCGTGTTTTATACTTATTTGCCTTCCTTCAAAGGTTTTTTATGATAAGATAGACGTGGATCTCATAGCTGCTATGTTGATCTTTTAGTTTTCTTTGTTTAGGGTTTTTTAGGTTTCGTTTTGCTTGTTGCATTCAAGAATGTCGAATGCAAATGATAAGGGTACTATGTTTGGAGATGGTGCTGCTAGGGTTGGTATGCAGTTTAGAAGTAGTCCAAAGGTGAGTACATCTACTCCTTTGGTTTCTCCGTCTTCTATTATTAACGTGCCCCGAGAACTGTATAGTATTGATGTTGCTGCCACTTTTGGAGTTCCATTAACTATTGTGGGTGACTTGCAAAAGTTAATTAATGATATTGATGCTGGTAAACATGATGAGTTATTATCTGAGTTGACTAATGAAGATTGTATGAAAACCTTGAAAGCATTAGGTTCTATATGTAATTCAATTAAGGTTGATCATAATAATGTTGATGTTATCCCTTGTAAGGTTTTGTATGGTTGATGAGTTAAAAAAAAAAAAACAGTTAATCTTAATGTTGTAGGAATCCACAATACCCTATGACCCTATCGTTCAGTCTGTGGACATCAATAAGTCAACATCCTATGCTGGAGTTGCGGGTGGAAGTGCAAAGGATCAACCAAATGTTAATTCCAACTTTCGTACCTTGGTGGCTGATCCCGTATTTGATGGTGTTAACATCTCTATTCCTCTAAATTGATGAAAAGGTTAGTTCCTTTCTCCCGCTTTGACACACTCTATATGGCTACTTTATTGGAAAGAGAATGGTGTTTCCGATTGTTGAATATTATGCTAGAATAACTTGGCGATACATGGGCTGAAAGGATAAGATGAATTTATTTTTATCCAAAATGGCTTCTTTTCCCTTGAAATTTAGATTCCCGGCTGGTTTAAGAGGCTGTTTTGTAGGTGGACCTTGGTTGATTCCGTAAATCTCCGATAATTTCTCAAGAAATTGTCGATGGTTTACTAGAATTGCTCAAAGAAGAATTGACTCGTATTCCGATATGGGTTAAATTGCATGATGTTCCTATTCAAGTTTTTGAAGAGGATGGTATTAGTCTAATTGCTACGTTCATTGGTAAACCTGTTATGCTTGATTTATACACAAGCTCAATGTGTAATGATTCGTGAGGTAGGAGTAGTTTTGCTCGGTGCATAATTAAGGGTAAATTTTCAGGAGGCTGAATCCTGTGGAATTGTTACTATTAGGTATTCCTTCTTCTTTCCTTAGGATGATTTTACAAAGAAACATTTCCGTGTTGAGTATGAATTGAGTGCCGCCCAGATGTGATACATGTAAGATTATTGGTTCATGTTCAATGACTATTGCCCTAAAAAGTGGTGAGTCCTCCTATTGTTGCTACTTCTAATGTTGTTACCCCTAATGCTGAGAAGACTAATGATGGTTTCCAAACGGTGGGTAAAAAGAAGAAGAGGAAAGGTAAGTCCAAGTCTACTAATGGCGGTCAGTTTACTGGTCCTTCCGTTGATCTTAATGATAGCATATACGCCTAAAACGCGACAACAAGAGCAGCCAAGAAGGGAACTACTTATGTGGGTTAAACATCTCAATCGACACCTATGTTGAAGACGACTGGTAATTCATCTAAGAAAGATAATCTCTCCATGTCTAATTCTTTTTCTGCCTTAAATAAAATAAGAAAAAGAAGAAGAAGATGAAGAAGATGTGGAAAATGTGTATGATGAATCGGCTAACTTAATTCAAAACACAAAAGCTGGTGGAAGTTCCAATCTTTCCATGTTGCTGCTGGTTAAGCTGTTTAGTGTGTTTATGTGTCTAGTTGCAATTAGTTGTTTCTAGAGTTGTAGAGTTTAATGGCATGTCCATAAGCTCTAGTTTTTAGGTGTTTTTATCAAGCTGTTTAGCTTGAGTAATGTGGTACTTCAGCCACCTTCCATTTTGTACTTAACCTTTTTTCGGTTTAAATATACTTTACCCAGGGTAACTCCTACCCTTTACCTCCCCAAAAATAAATTATTTGAGTAATTTTGATGAAATAATCAGTCGTCAATCCTACTTTCATTGATGTATTTTAAGCCTATATTTGCCAAAAAATTTAGAACACAACTATTGAACAAGTAGAATCAATATACATCAGCTACACAAGTGTGAGTTTGTGATCTGATCATATTACTTATCATCTTGGAAAGGGATGATCGTTGAATTCATATCATCGAGTGTGAATGAGTATGTAGGTTTAAGATTAATATCTCTTGTATATTTTGATAAAATCTTAAAGCTCGACAAATAAGAATCCGATTTCTTATCCATAACTCGAAAACTTGTCCATTATATTCGACAAAAATACAATCATAATTTGAATAATGAATCCGATATATATACGAAATCTTTCTTCTGACCCTCACGTGAACACTCTTTTTATAAAAGGAAACAAATAAAGATTTTCATAGTGTGTTCCATTAATTCTAAGACTAGTTGTGAGGTGAGGTTATGAATAATGACAAGTTAATTTTTTACTTCAAGATTGTCATATATTTTGCTTGTGCGAAAAACTATTTGTTGATATGTATAGTATGCATAGTTTTTGACATTTTATGAGTATATAAATGATTTTCCTAACATTTTTATACAACACACATCTTTTGTAAATAGCTAAACGTTTATAAAAAAAAAAAATTATGTTAGTATGATAGAACAAAATGCAAGCACAAGCAAAGTTAAAAAAATATATTTTCATTTACTTAATTACCAATGTATTAATACAATCTTTTATTTTGTTTAACTAACTCGAGGTCAAACAACGCAAGATAATGAAAATATTTATACATTTTGTTGGAAGAGAGATAATGTGTTGGAAATATTTTAATGATGTGTTTTAAAATATGATATTAGGACATTATTTTTCCACACACTTGACAAACTATATAACTCACATCTCACAATGGGTTACTACACTCAAAATGATCTACAAGATGTTTATGTAACACTTGTAAATATAGAATCTATTCCTAAAAGCATTCATAAACAATTTACAACTTACCTCAAGAGATCTAATGTAATTCCTATTAGTCATAAATCCGAAAAAACTATTAACAAAATAAATAGTGTACATGGCATGTGTGATTAGATAAATTAGTAGCTCAATACAAAGTAACAATGCTCATTTAATAATATCTATAACAAAAATATATACATGAAATACACAAAATCATATAGCATTCACATAAGAAATATCGTCTCTTTTTGTTGTATTAAATACAGATGATTATACTTATCTGATTTTCTTTGTAAATAAAATAATTTCCTCCCCATTTTAAAAATTAATCAAGATCAATGATGTCTTGAAATTTAAAAAAAAATATTTACATTTTGTTATTATCAAAACGTTGAGAGGTCGAAAAATATAAATAACGTTTTTAGACATTATTTGTATTAACAATATCTTCCGAGGTTAATCATCTACATGCATCATTTGGCTTTCGTCAAGCAAATTGAAGAACTCATATAGAATTTCCATAAATCCTCATCCTTAAAGCTTGCTACCTTGAAGAATTTAAAGTGATTTCTCTTGAAGGCTAAGGTACGTCTCACTCTCTAATTACGTAAATTATAGATTGGTATATGATATACTTAGTATTAGTGATATTTAGGAATTATGGTAGTCACTAGAAATGCCATTTGTTGGCTTTCTAGTCTCAAAAGAATTTGTTCATTAGGAACCATTCTTTCACATGGATTATCCATGAACCACTATGAAATAGAAATATTTTATGGCCACGAACTCACGTAGACGAAAAAAAGTGAGTTAGTGGATAATAATTAACATAGAAGTAGGATTAGTTTTGCATCGAAAAAGTCTTAAACCACTATGGATGAAACAAACTCCCTTCCACCTCGACGCTCGCCTCAACTACGTCTATCAAAAATGCCTTGTTGAAGTCTCAACTCCATTCGAATATCTCATTTTCCAAAATATCGACTTTTCCATTTTAAAACATATCAATTAATTTTTTACGTTCGAAGAAATTAACTCATCATTTTCGCAAGAAGTCTAGTCACCAAATCGTCTGTGGAAACCGTAGGGGGGGGGGTGAATACATTTTCATTAAAAACTTTAAGATCAAGAATTACATCACTATTCTACTGGCGGTCCCATATATATATGGGGGCCGCCAAGTATAACAAGGGGCCACCTAATTTATGGGAGCGCCTCCAAAAGAGGTTTTTGGACTAGATCTTTTGTATCAGATCACCAATCAAGTTTGACGCAATATGAGAAGTGTCGATCATAGATTTACAATTGCTAAAGCATATTCTAACAATATAACCACACTCAAAATATTTAGCACAAAGAGCTACACAACTTTAACTAACAAGATATACACAACCACTCACACAATCATGAGTACAATGCAAGTATAAAAGTAAAGCAATAAATGTAAATAAATAAGTAAAGTGAAGGGTAAAAGAAAATGAAAACCGACACGATAATTTATAGTGGTTCGGTCACGAAGCTCCTCTTCGCCCGACTCCACTCCTCGAGTATCTAACTCGAGAGCTACTTCACTAATCAACAAGCTCCCTTTCGGCAGAGAAAACCTTACACCAAAGCTTACATTATTTTCCGACACTAAGCTAGATGTCGAGTTCTTCTTCGGGTATAACCAAACCCGTTATGTTTTATGGCCCAACATAACAAACCTTGTGATTTATGGCCTAAACACATAAACCGCGTCGCTTACATTATTTTCCGACACTAAGCTAAATGTCGAGTCCTAATATTAGCTAGAACCAATCTACCACTTCACCAATGTATTTTAAGGCCTAAAATACTAACCAACCCA
>BQNB010060861.1:4362-36747 GCA_026074375.1 Tanacetum coccineum
AATATAAAGCAAGTAAGAGTAAGAGTTAGAAAGATTTAACCAAGACACAAGTATTTATAGTGGTTCGGCTACAAGGACACCTTCCTTGCCCTACTCCACTCCCCGAGTCACCTACTTGAGAATTTGTAAACACTAGTTACCACACACCTTTAACCAGCGGAGAAGCCTCACAACGTTGCTTACACCTTTTAACGGTACAAAGCTAAATACCAGATTCTTCACACGGTAGAATCAACCCAACAACACTACACTTGATTTACAAAGATGATGAATATATCTACAACTACTAAATGATGTACAAGATTCAGCAATGTGAACTTGAAAATGCTATAGAGATGCGAAACAAGATTCTTGGAACTTGATCGTCTCAAAAGGGGTGTTTGGCAATTTCTTCTTTGAAGGAATTTACCTACAAAATGCTAAAAGAAACTATGCAAGAGAAGATAGAATAAGTAGTAGATTAGAGAATTTAAGCTGGAAGGGATTATCAAAACATGAGAAATGGCTTGGTATTTATAGCCAAAAATTCTATTGTAGCACGGTTCTGCCAGTTCTGTTGCAGAACAAAACCGGCCAGTATATACCAATAGAACCAGCGCATAGTAACACAATCCGAATTTTGATTTGCAAAATCTTGAGAGATCATGTGTAATCTTGTAAGATTGCCCTAAGATATGCTGCAAATGATGATGTTATACATGATGTAAATAATAGTTTGCATATTTTATTTATAATACAAAGTAATGCCAAAAATGGAAAAGTAACCACTTTAGTATTTTACTTTCATATAGATTTTACTACTTGTTATCAACAAAACATGAAAATATCATAAAATAAAATAAACATTTTTATCGGTTTATATGTATTAACAAAATGCCAGGAAATAGAAGTCTAGATCCTTCTTGATCGTTTAAGGAGCTTCAAGACAAAAATGGTGCATCAGACGCAAACGTGCCGCTCAGCTCGTGTCTCAGCCGGCCGGGTGGGGCTTCGTCCCCACGTGTATGTTGCTTGATTTTGTGTGTAAGCTCTACGTTTGAACCGCGCTTAGTCGTGGGTCTTTATACTTTAGTAAATCTTTGTTTAGGCTCATTCTTAGGAGTTGGAAGCTCGAATGATTGGCTCTTGTACTCTTGAAATGCTTCTTGTCTTTAGTCTTGATTTAGGATTCTTCGTACTCGTATAAAACTTTGATTTCTTTGTTCTTTTTCTTCTCTTTTCCTATACTTGGCTACAAATAAACTTGCAAACATACTTTGATACAATAAAGTAACAAAACCATAGATAAATAGCCATATAACTTATATACCAGACGCTTGTTTGATGTTGGTCTCAAGAAGATTTTCCATCGTCACTGTGAACAAAGAGTATCACTTGATGTTCTAGAATAATTATCACAAGGATAATGCGTAAGACTTATTGATACCAAATGTTGTCTCAAGATCCTCCACCCCCCCCCCCCCCCCTCTACTTTTTCTACGACATTTCTGTATATGCTGGTAATTGTGGTCCTAGTGAGATTTTGGATGGATCTCATTGGGATCCTAGACTCTATAGAAGTGCACATTTGTTATTTGGTAATCGGAGGCTGGCAGCTGGGGACTATGCCACCTCTCATTATCAAACTCATCGATCTCGGATGAGGAAACGATAGAAACGTGTTTGATCTCTAGTGAAGAAATGTAAAACAAAATATTTTGAGTGGATTCTGAGGGCTAGGGCAGGGTTGTTACATTGCATCACTGGGTCCATGTTGTCAGTCTTCAAAGTCAGCATGCATCAATTGTGATTTGACAACAGATGATATGACGGTTTTTGCTAGGTGTTATGAAGGGGCCTTCTTTCTTTTTACCTTCTTTATCTGATACAATTCTTTTTTCATTCTTAACGCCTCTTCAGTGCTTTTACCGAGACTTCATGACTAGTACCTTGTTGGTTTATTCCACACACTAGCTCCCATCCTTAAGTCGGCACTATTCCTGTATTCTAACCGTTTACTTCCTTTTCTCAATCTACTAGGACTTATACCTCTATACTAATAGAGTGTTTAATAGGTTAGATCCCTCCGGTTCTGATGGATCATGGAACGGAAATATACCTCAACCTTAACCGCTAGTTTATACTACTTAAGAAACAACAGGTTGGTCGGTCTTTGGGGCCATTGCATGAAGATCCTTAAAACCATTTGATAAAAATCAATCAACGTGTGCCTGAGAATAACCATGCTGGAGACGCATTGAGTGTTTCTGAGTTACCAATAAAGCTCCCACTACACATGTGCACCATTTATGAATGAGTTTTGCAGATGCAGAGGTTGGGAACGCACATTATATTCAAGTGATCGTATTACTTTATTAAGCCGTATTGGATCACATTTCAATTCACTATCCCCCCCCCCCTCAAAAATTGCATATGTGTTTACAATTTTTGTAATATACGTGTAATTAGAAAAACAAGTTAATGTCCTCGAAATTCACATGAGTCTAACTACGTCGGGAGAAACAAAGAATGCTGTCGAATGAACTCATCTATTATACTCCCTGCGAATAATGGAGTGCTAACTTTAGAGTGGGAGTTTGTTGGAGCACACAATTTTGAAGAATATGAATATTTTCTTTTTGAAAATTATCTTGAAAAAGTTGTGCATCAACAGGAATATATGTGAGATAGATTATCGAAGTTTAACATCAGTTTTCCTTAGTACTTTCTCATTGAGGCATTCTAAACTCTGAGTTTATATGACTTTGCTCAAGGAACCGAGTAGAGATGAAACTTCCAGGTTGTTTAGGATAAAAGTACATAAAGTGAAACTTTTTCTTTCTTGTAGAGACGAGTCCTCAAGTAGGACATTTACTTAGAAGTCGTAGAAGAAAATTAGATGATAATGTTTTGAAAACACTTTTGAAACTCTCCGACTCTGAACTTTCATTTACACACACGTGTCAATATTAATCAACATTTCTAGGTACGTAAATGTTATCGATTGACGAGAGACATGTCAGAGAAGATTATTTTTGGTATTTTTTGATTTTATATTTTGCTTTTATATGTTTTATAATTTTATATTTTCTTTTTCTGGGTTTTATATTTTTGTATTTTTTTTGATAAAGTATATACAAAGAATTACCGAGATTTTGCAAGACGATCAAGTTCCTGAGGAGACAGTGCGACATTACCATGGGCGACTAGAGTAACCAAAATAGTTGAATTCGATCCATTGGAAGGCTTTGGTGAAGAGGTCGGCCAGTTGGTAATAAGTCTTGACAAAATTAAGTTCATATATTCCCTTTTCTAGTGTGTCCTTTATGAAATGGCTGCGGTCAGCGAGTGTTGTCGCTTGTTGTTCAAGTGTTGGAACGTGGTTTGCAGGATATGGTATGGCTGATTTCGAATCACGCAATTAGATTGGATTCTGTTGAAGTGAAAGCCATAATCCGTTAAATCTTGTTCGCATCAAACGACTTGGGCACAGCACGTCGGATAGAGACACATATTCTGACTTCCGCGGTTGTCAGCGCCGTACTAGTTTTGTTTAAGATAACAAAAGATCCTTTTAACCTCCTTGAGGTGTTTCTCGGTTGGCTTAGCCTGGTACCGAGCACATAAACAAGTAGCATGTACAATGTCCGGTCTACTAGACGTAAGATACATTAGGGCACCAATCATGCTACGATATTTCGTTTCATCGACTGGAGACCCATGTTGATCCAGGTCAAGCTTGTCTTTGATCTCCATTGGAGTACCAACGGGATCACAAGTTTCCATTCCATATTTTTTAAGGATTTCTAACACATAGTTGGACTGGTTTATAAAGATGCCACAGGGGGATTGGTTAACTTGTAAACCAAGAAAAAATGTCATTTCCCCCATCATCGACATTTCAAAGCGGCTTTTCATGAGGTCAAAAAATAGTTGGGTATACCTAGGGTGAGTAGAACCAAAGATAATATCATCAACATAGACCTGTACCACCAAGATGTCGTCGTCGAAGCGCCTTATAAACAACGTTGGATCAATTGTGCCTTTGAAGAAGTGATTCTGTAGGAGAAACATTGACAATTCATCGTACCATGCCCTTGGTGCTTGCTTTAACCCATATAGTGCCTTCTTTAACTTGTAGACATGGCTAGGATGATCAGCATCGATGAAACCTTCAGGTTGACACACGTACACGTCTTCTTTTAGCGTACCATGCAAGAATGCAGTTTTCACGTCCATTTGAAACACAGTGAACGCTTTGTGTGCAGCATATGCCAAAAATATCCTGATAGCTTCCATTCTAGCAACCGGAGCGAAGGATTCTTCAAAATCTATTCCTTCCTCTTGGCGGTACCCTCTCACGACCAGACGAGTCTTGTTTCGGATAACCGTGTTCTCTTCATCATGCTTGTTTTTAAATAACCACTTCAACGTAAGTGGCTTTACGTGATCCGGAAGAGGAACTAACACCCACACATCAAGCCTTTTGAACTGAAGAAGCTCTTCTTGCATTGATTCAATCCATGCGGGGTCGGTCATAGCCTCATTGACATTCTTCGGTTCCATAATGCTCACCGTTAATGCATACATGCACATGTCACCATCGGATTTGAGTTGATTCCTTGTAAATACAGGTTATGAGGGTTCTCCTATCACTTGTTCCAGAGGGTAATCCTTAGTCCATTGATATTCATGTGGGTACGGTTGGTAAAATGTATGTATGTTCGATGGATCCACATATTGGGAAGATGATGATTCAACAACACTTGTGGATGGAGTGGCAAAAGGATTTACAAACGTATTGTCATCGAACATAGTATTAGGAACATTGTCAGCAATTGAAGCAGGATGAGGCTGACCATGTTGTTGTTATTCTGTGAGGAGCTTGGAATACTGGTTGCTTGAGAGAGTGAATTTGTAGGTGTCGGGGCAGTGTCTGCTGTTGTTGTAGTTGTCGTTGGAGTTTGAAGAACTTGAGGTGCTTGAGTAGTCGGAATAGTTCTTGGAGCAGCTGACGGTTGACCACCTATATGATCATCATACATAGCTTCAAACAGTAAATCCAGTTCACCCTCAGTTGGTCGTTGAGTTGTTATTGTTGACGGAGCATAAGGGAGATCGAGTCCTGAACTGATTTGTCCAGAAGTCAAGCTTTGAAGCCCGGGTTTTAAACTGCTTTGTTCAAAAGCCATGGCTGAAAGCTCATCAAATGTCACGTTCATGGTCTCCATGATTTTCTTTGTCCTTCGGTTGTAGACTCTGTAAGCACAGGAATTAGCAGAATAACCAATGAAAAAGCCAATATCACCTTTTGCACCAAGCTTCCCGATATCTTCACGATCATTCTTTGGATAACAGAGAGCCCCAAATACATGAAGAAAGGAGATATCTGGTTTTCTGCCGTTAATGAGCTCGTATGGTGTTTTGTCAAATCGACGGTGAATGATGGAGCGGTTTTGAGTGTAGCACGCAGTAGCAATTGCTTCAGCCCATAAGAATAATGGTGCACGAGAAAAAATCAACATTGTTCTAGCAGCCTCCACTAGCGTGCGGTTTCTTCGCTCCACTACACCGTTTTGTTGAGGGGTACGGACAGAAGATGCTTGGTGAGAGATGCCAACACTTTTAAAGTATTCTTGAAGCACTTGGTTTTTGAATTCTGTGCCGTTGTCGGTTCTTACAATGATAACAGGGGCTTGAAGTAGAACGGTAATTCTCTTGAGAAAGGTTTTAATCTCCTCTGGTGCTTCATCTTTTGATCGTAGAAAGACTACCCAAGTGTAACGGGAGTAGTCGTCCACAATTACCAAAACATATCGCTTTCCATTTATGCTAGCGATTCTCATTGGACCACACAAATCCATATGAAGAAGGTGTAACCTCTGCTTAGAATTTGGAACAGGTTTGGGTGGGTGAGATGCTCTTTTGCTTTTTCCTTGCTCACAAGAGGGACAAAGATGCTCTTTATGGTATTTGAACTTAGGAAGACCGGTGACAAGATCGTTTCTGGCAAGGTCATTTATGGTGTCGAAGTTGAGGTGGGATAAGCGTTGATGCCATAACCATGACTTGGTAGAAGTAGCACGAGCCATAAGGCAAATTGGAGATGCAGAGGCCATATCATGGAGATTGATGGTGTAAAGGTTTGTTGTACGATTTCCTTTTAACAAATCAACTCCCTCGAGATTTCTGATGAAACATGTGTTTCTTCTAAAAGCGACCTCTAGATCTGAATCACAAAACTGCCCAACCAAGAACAGGTTGTGCCCTAAGCCCTCAATAAAATAAACTCTGGTGATCAATATATTTCCCTATTAAAGATCACTGAAACCCATAATTGCAGCTACATGATCATTCCCAAAGCGAACGGTTCCCAAGAACTTCCAGACAAAGTTGATGAGAAGCTTTAGATTCTCAGTCATATGCTTGGAACAACCCGAGTCGACGCACCATAAACATATTTGGATAACCTGCCAAAGAAAAAGGTAGAGTTTAGAAACCGTTTGATTGTAGGTTCCTGAGGGTTAGGAGTACATGCCTTTTTACCATTTGATTCACTAGATGCAATTATCTTTCCTTTAATGTCAAACTTATTTCCAGTAGGTGACCACCTAAGGCGCATGCTAGGTTTACTAGGCTTAGGTGAGGCAAGTCTTTCTTTGGACCCTACATTTTTTGGTTTCCAGACCTGTGCCTTATGTTTCATTTGATTTGCAATATTTGAAACATTAGCCTTTTGTTTCTTACCATGAGAATTCAAGCCATTCACATATTTAAGCACGCAAGCATCATGATTTGCAGTAACTAAATATTGCTTACACATGGCACAAACAATTTCAGATTTATCATTCTGAATATCAAGCTTAATGTTATTACATTTAGATGACTTAAGTTTCTTATTCTTAGAAAGCATTAAATTCCTAGGGTGATCTTCTACATTGACTTCATTATTCTTGATGCGACTACTCTTAGACGCAGAAGGGACCCTATCATTCTTTATTTTGCTCCTAGGTTATGGCCTTCTGGTCTTAGTAGTGATGTCTACTCCTGTAGAAGAGAAACCATTTGAGTCACAATTAACAACTTTCTTAATGATGACATGAGGTTGTGATACAGTGATCGGATGTGTCCTAACGCTTTCTTTAGTTGGTTTGTTAGGCACTAATTATTCTTCCCTCGAGTTCTTAAAAGGATTAATCCTAAACATTCCAGGGGCAATCACTTTATCATTGTCAACAACCTTTGATTCTTCGGTGGTAGGTACCGAGTTTGAAGTGACTGGATTTGACAAATCATGCATCTTATCGACCTTTTACGTTGTTCTTATCGACCTTTTGAGATTGATCGTACCAATCCAAACCAAAACCTATTAAAATATATATTATGATAATAAAATATAAAATAGTATATAGTAAGCATAGTCTAAAAGCAGAAGAAGAATCAATGAAACGAGAAGTAGTATGAGAGTGTTCCCGGGTCGTTTTATCCCCAACGATTGGCTGGATGGAGAATCGATAAAGTCGAACAGATTGGAGGGAGTTTGAAATTAGAAAAATGATTTGAAGAGTGCAGAAGTTAAATTAAACAATAACAACAAAAACGTTTAAGAAAAAAAATCCGAGGAAAGAAATTATGAAATAAACTAGAAAACGAGCAGCACGAATCCCGAACAAAGGGGGGAAGAAAAAAACCTAAAAATCCTCAACATAACCCTACGAAGAAATTTTTGGTTCTAAAACTACTTAGCGGAACAAATAACGAAGAACGATAAAGACTAGGACCGAAAACGGAGTTTCGTGTATGA
The DNA here is from genome assembly GCA_026074375.1 of Tanacetum coccineum. NCBI lineage: Eukaryota > Viridiplantae > Streptophyta > Magnoliopsida > Asterales > Asteraceae > Tanacetum > Tanacetum coccineum. Next base: position 12,146 of record BQNB010060861.1, read on the forward strand.
CCCAAAAACGAACGTCCAACACAAAAAAACGAACCCGCGACCCGTTCTTTAAAAAAACTGAAAAGTTGTAAAAAAATGACCTACGAAAATTTTTTAAATTTTCCTACAAACATATGACAAAATAAAATTTTCTAAAAAAGAAAAATATTTTTTTGATAATTTTTGTATTTTTTATGAATTATTTAAACTTTTAACGAAATTAAATTATAAAAAATAGTAAACTACTTCGAAAAATTCTGAAATTTTTACAAAAAATACTTGACTCTATAATAATCCTAAGAAAAATTAGAAACAAAAAACAGCTTAAGAAATAAGCCCCGAAATAAGCTTATACAGCTTATAAGCTTATAAGCCGAAAATGTCTATAAGTATCAATGCACCTTGAGTCTTTAACGAAATAGACCCAATGGGACGCAGCGGTAATTGTTAGTGTTATAAAGGGGACTGATCTATCGAGGCGGTACCGAGGATTCGAGTCTTGATCACCCAGTCCCCTTGTAGTCCCCTTTGGTCTTTCCCTTTATTTTTTTTGGAAAAACTTTGGAAGCAAAGTTTTAAGCTCGTGGAGCCTTAACAACTTTGTCAACTACAAACTTTTGCTGAAAAGCCGTCAATAAGCTTAAAATTAAGCTAAAGGTGAGACAGAATGCTTAATGATGGGCCTTTAAAGCTAGAAAAAACTAAAGTCTTGGGACACTTAAAAATAAGCTTAAAGTTCGACAGTAGCTTATAATGGGCTTAAAGGCTAAATGGCTAAGTCCTTTTGGACACTTGTGGTCGTTTTAAGCTAGGACAAAAACAAAATAAGCTAAGAGGGGTCTACACTATCCTAAATAAGCTCTAAAAAGCTAAAAAGCTAAGACTAATAAGCTGTTGAGAGCTTATGATGACAGAACTAAAACAAAGCTTAAAAGCTAAAAGGACTTAAATTTGGCACTTAAATAAGCTAGCAAAAGGGAATGATCACAAAAACTAAATATGCTTATCCTAAAAAGCTACTAGTAAACAAAATGAGCTTATGAAATAAGCTGAATAAGCAAGGGAAATAAGCAATCCTACACTAACTAGGCTAAAACAGAAACTGTCAAAGTGCTACTTTGAGCCTAAATTTAAGCCAACAAATAAGCTCAATAAAGGCTGAAATTCAACAAGCTTATCTAAGGGGTTATAAGCTCTCAAGATAAGCCAAGAAATTGGGCTTAAATACTCTTAAAGCTCAAGAAAAAGAAGCTTAAAGTCTCCCCTTTGCACCAGGGGAGCTTTAAGGCTAAACTCAAGGGCTTATTTGACAGCTTTTTAAAAGCTGTCAAATAAGCTCTAAACAAAAAAACAAGCTTAAACAGATAGAGTACCCTAGCAATAGGACTTGTGCACAAATTTTGACATTCTAAAACTCATAAAAGCTTGCTGAATTTGTTAAATGAAAAAGGGCTTATGGATCTTAAAAACTGTTACTAAAGACTTGGTGATTTTTGACTCACCAAAGTCAAAAGACCAAAGATGTTTGTCAGCTTGTTTAACACACAAACAACACACTCTTTTTGAACCTTAACTCAAAATCACAAGTGCTTAACTAAATAAGCACTTGTGGTGTTTTTTAAAATCCCACAGTTTCAACAATGGTTTAGAAAAACTTTGGAAAACAATTTTAAAACCCTAAAACTTTTAAAAACAGCTTAACACAAGCTTAAAACTTAAGCTTAAACTAACTAAGTTACCTCAACCCATTCACACAACCATTTTGACCCGTTTTTAGAGCTGACCCAAACACCACTTTACTAAAACTGTCAAAGCTAAAATGCACTTAAAATCTAATTTAAAACTAAAACAGCTAAAACCTTTTATCTACTCTTACTAAAATCCACCTAATTAAGCTAAATGAGCAATAAAACCTATAGCTTATTAAGAAAAATAAGCTACTTTCTCTCCTAGCTTATACTACTTAAGTGACAGATTTGAAAAATATGACAATTAATAAATCCTAACTATTATTACTCAAAGGCATTTGTATTTCTAGGCTATGTAAACAATATAAGACAGTATTAAGCATTCACAAAATCATTGCAATAAGCTAAATTGAATAAGCTAGATGAATACTAAAATGAGTTAAAGATGATTAAACCTGAAATTGAAGTCTTAGACACAAGTCACTTTATCTGAATGAGTGACTTAAAAGCTTAAACCTATGGTGGCACCTTGCCTCTAAACCTTGAGCTTAAAGGCTCAATAAGCTAATATTAGCTTATTCTTCCAATTAGCCTCCAAATTGAATCAAATGAACTCAAGTGATCATATTTTGATATAAATTGAACAAAACAAGTGAATGAATGACTTTTAACAAGTTTTTAACTGAATTTGAGCTTTTTAACAAGAATAAGCTCAAATTAGCTTATGAGAGCTTATTGAGGTAAAAACAGCTTAATTTTGAAATCAAAGAACAAAAATACTTAAGAACTGAATCTTATTACCCAAAATGATTAAGTACAAGTTGAAATAACAAAGGTACAAGTGCTTAAAGCTGAATTAAAAAAAACTAAAAAGAAAATGCTTAAAGATACGAAAAATTACAAACTGAGAAAAAAACTTGCTAACTAACTCCTAAAATGACAAAAGGGTTGTGCTTGTTGTGAGAGTGTAAAGACTAAGCAATCCTGGCCTTCAATCTTTCTTGGTACTTGTTTGGATCATCTATACCGTCGAAATGAGCTTGGGGAGTTGTGGGATTGCCAACTTGGCAATCTTACAGCTGGGAAAGTTTAGTGGAGGAGGAGGGGAAGGTTTGTCCATGGGGGAAATTGGGGTTACAGGGTAAAAGGGGTGAGGTGAACCCGTGAGTTAGTTGGGATTTGAAAAGGGCAGGAAAGGGTTTATAAAGGGTTAGGGGTGACAGGGTGATAGTTTGGGGATTGTGCAAAATTGGTCCCTCAGGGATATAACTATTACTGCACAATTCGTCCTTGTTGTCAAATAACTTTGGGGACTTGGCAGAAATAGTCCCCAAAAGTATAGGACTATTTGCAAACCCCTGTCCCTGGTAGTTATAACTTAAGACTTTTGCAGCTGTTGCCCTTGTATTAAACTTTCCCATAATGGGCATTTTGGCCCTTGTCTTCTTTTTTTCCTCTTTTCTTCATTAACATAAGTTTAGGAATTTACAATTCAATCCCTAAACTTAAATTTCTGTGACTTTTTTGGCTTTGGGGTTGACTTGGTTGACTTTCGTTCTGTTGACTTTTTCCAGGCATGGCTTATGGACTTTGACTTTGTCTTTTTCCCTTGCTTTTCTATTCCGAGCCGGTATTGTCGTTTTTGGCTTCGTTTTCGTCTTTTCTTAGATATCCGTTCTGCAAATACAATTAGCAAAACAAGCGTATATATGGCATTTTAAAGTCCTTTTGGTTATTTTTACTTGTTTTTTAAAAGGTAAAAAGTATGTGTAATTAACACAAGATACCAAAAATCCCCCATACAATGTATTGCCTTCCTCACAGCTAGTATGGAAGTAAAACATTTACGAAAACAAAGAATCGTCAATCCCACTTGACTAATAACTGTTGAAAATTAAGCTAAGAGTTCCGACAAGTCCCGATCCCCCTCGACTAATAACCTTGAAAAGTAGCAAAGTGTTCGTCAAGGAAAACATAAAGAATCAACAGTTTTGACAAGTCTTGTATTCACCATATTTTTTATATGTACACTAACTATCCCTAATATTTTTGGATATTTTTTTTAACTACCTGTTTGACTTCCTTTATTTTATCATTATTGGGATCATAGAATGAGAAGCGCCCATAGAATAATCTACGGAAGTCCTGACGGATAAATGCATCGTCCCCGATTTTTCACTAGATCCTAACCAAGTAATTAAACAAGATCATTTGTCAATATAAGTCTAAATGTTGAGCACTCATACTTATGACTTGTGAACTTTTAACTCCCAACACGGATAACAATTTAAATGTGTGTACTCATTTCAACTCAACCATAAATCAACTTATATTCATAGTCGTAATTCAAAATGAATCACGACTCAAAGCGACAACTTATTAGGTCCTTGTAACTTGATTTTAAAGAACGAAATTTTAACTGTAGAACTTTTTGCAACATCTTAATCATCATAATCATAAGTTCTTAAACCTAGGAATGCGTTGCTTAGTTTGAACACCTACCTAGGCCTCGCTCCCTAGTAGGATATCACAACCAACGACCGGTGTTCTAAGTTTGAAAACCCACCTCATTGCTAGCATAGTGGGAAATCACATCAACACCTTCTTCCTAATATGGCTAAGGATAGGTGTCTTAGTTTGAACCCTCACCTAGACCTTGCTTCCTGGTGAGATATCACAACACACCAAATCCCTAGAAGTAAAGACGTCTTAGTTTGAACCCCCACCTCGTGGTTAGCGGAGTGGGATATCACGACACATTTTTTAACTTGCTCCATATACTCAATTGCATGCTTCATTGGCATAATTTTAATATTCATGCATTTTTGCATTCATATTTTATTCATTCTTCTTTGGCATTTTATCTTTTAAATTTCTAAGAACAGAAAAAACCTCGCTTTAAAGAATCAAGTTATAAATTTGAAGCTTTTTCTAAAAACATTAATTGACTTAGTTGAATTGAAATGAGCATGTATGATTAGGTGGATTAAAAAGCTAATGGGAGAAAAAGCTACAAGTTACTCATATAAGCTTTAGAATAAAAAAAATGAATCCTTGCTTAGCACATAAACTTATATTTAACTCTATCATTTCATGTTCTTTCACCTCGATGAAAGCCTTAGCCTACAATAGAGGAACTAGGTCTATAGCTCAACACGCCCGATCGAGTCAAAAATTATTCTCATTCTACCCATTAGGAAAGTCGAAACTGTGACAAAACACTTATTTTATTTTTGAAAATTAAAATTTTTTTTTAATTTTTTTTTTTTGTATTTTTGCAAAAATTTGGTGGTAAAAACGGGATTACATGATAACAACGGCTGCAGGCAAAATCAAATCGAAGATCCCCCCCATACTAGAACTAAACATCGTCCTCGATGTTTTGAAAGGGGCACCTACGTAAATCTAAGGCCGTTTATTAAGTGTGCCAAAAGATAAAACGTTAGTCGATTAGATTTGGATACTGGATTCCCAAAATGAAGCTGAGGATGTGAAACTCTTGTGGATGAAAGATAAAACTGAGAGCACGAGAGTCTTCACAATCCTGGCAATCCTGGACAATTAACAACACAAACACGAAACACGGGTAATGGAAAAGACTAGCCTCCACACAACAAGAAAACACTTTATTCATTTCTACACAATACTACGATAAGCATGGGGTGCCTCCCACGAAGCGCTTGTTTAAGGTCGCTATGCTTGACCCGTCACCTGAATTTATTGGACATTGGGGAATGTTTGGAGATCCGGGACTACCAATTGTGGTACGTCCCCTCCAAATATGTGTTTAATACGAATAGACCATTCACTTTGAAGTCTTGGTCCCGCGGAGATTTTGAGATAACTCCTACGGTGCCGAGTACGGGAAAACATGTGTGATAGTGAATTGTCCAGACTATCGGGTTTTAAGCCTTTCCTGAGAAATCTTTAATCTAGAGTTAAAGAGGATGACCTCGATCGGCCGACGTTGAAAACGCGGTTCTGATCTCGGAGTCTGTGAATCCTCTTTTGTCTTTTCCTTATAGATCAAAGAGTCTTCATAAGACTATCATCACGAACTCATTAATTTCATTCAGGAACCTTACTATGGTCACCATCGTTTTCAGTCAAAGATGTATGTTTTAAGGCCCATTAGGCCTTGAGTTCTAACTCAATTGCAGATGTGCAAGGCTTTTCCGTAAACCAACTTATATGGAGTACACCCAATGGGTGTTTTGTAAGCGGTGCGGAAAGCCCATAAAGCATCATCGAGCTTATCTGACCAAGAGGTATGGTTCTCTCCTATTGATCTCTCAAGAATTCTCTTCAAGCCTCGATTGGAGACCTCGACTTGTCCACTTATTTGTGGATGGTATGCGGTGGAGAGACGATGAGTGACTCCGTATTTAAACATGACCTTTGCAAATTGGTCACTGCAAAAATGGGTTCCGCGATCACTTATGATTGCACGAGGGGCACCGAATCTGGCGAAGAGAGATTTAAGAAATTTGCAAACAACTCGGGCGTCATTGGTAGGGAGCGCTTTTGCTTCAACCCATTTTGATAAATAATCAACGGCTACGAGGATGTATTTGTTGCCTTTGGATGAGTGAATTGCCCATAAAAGTCAAAGCCCCAGACGTCAAAAGATTTCACAAACTTGATGGAATTTTTAATGGCTTCTCATCCCGTTATTGAAATTTTCCTTGACGCTGTCATGAGTTGCAGTTTTTAAAACCAACTCATGTGCATCTTTGTAGACTGTGGGCCAAAAGACTCCGAATCTAAGACTTTCCTTGCTGTGTAGTTTTAACACCTGTGATGTCCACCGTGGCCCATCGTGGCAAGCCATGATGTGTCATGGGCTTCTTTGCCGAAAAACACAACGTCGAGTAACTTGTCTCCGAACAGATTTTAAACATAAAGGGATCATCCCCAGAAATAATGCTTCACTTCTTTGAAGAATTTTCTTCTGCTGGGTTGACATCCCTTTGATCACGAAATTTCCCGCATGGTAGTTTGCGATGTCAACAAACCATGGGGTACTAGCATTAAGAACAGCAATCGAACTAAGAGTTTCAAGAGGAAACTTTTCATTTATCTCCTTTGGATCGAGCTCATTCTCTGGGATTCTCTAAATCTTGAAAAATGATCAGCCGCAAGGTTCTCAGTCCCTTTTGTGTCAAACTACATCAAAGTCGAACTCTTGAAGAGCAGAACCCATCTAGCATCTCGCCTAGATCTTCTGCACAAGATATTACCTTGAGAGCGAACAGATCCGTATACACATGCATTTGTTCAATGACATAGTAAGATCGGAATTTTTCGAATGCGTACACCACGGCTAACATTTCTTTCTCCATCGTGGTGTAACGTGATTCCGCCTCAATCATTGTTTTACTTGCATAGTGTATAGGCCTGAAATGTTTCTCATGACGTTGCCCCAAGACTACACCTAAGGCGAAATCGCTTGCATCGCACAAATTTCAAATGGTTTATTCCAGTCTGGGGGCAATCAGATTGGAGCCTAGGTTATATACCTTTTCAGAGATGTAAAATGCTTCAATACATTCTTTGAGAAATAAAACGGAGTCTCCTTATTCAAGCAAATGGTCATGACGGGCTATATTTGAGAAAATACTTGATGACTCTTCTATAAAACCCCAATGCCCAATAAAATACGGACACCTTTACATAGGTAGGGTGATGGAGCTTGGCGATAACGTCAATCTTAGCTCCGTCGACCTCAAATCCCAACTTTGGAGATTTTAATGTCCAATAACAATGCCTTCCATAACCATGAAATGGCTTTTCTCCCAGTTTTAGAGCTAAATTGGTGTCATCACACCCGCTTAAGCATCTTTCCAAATGGTTAGCAATGTAGAGAAAGAACTCTAAAACCGAAAGTCATCCATAAATTCTTCCATTCGTTTTTTTTCGATCATGTCGTGGAAGATTGCCATCATACATCTTTGGAATGTGCCTGGTGCATTGCAGAGGCCAAAGGGCATGCGGCGGTAGGCAAAGGTTCCGTATGGGCAAGTAAATGTTGTCTTTTCCTGATCATTTGGATCGATGGGTATTTGAAAATAGCCTGAGAAACCATCGAGAAAACAATAGTATTGTATACCCCGCAAGCCTCTCGAGCATTTGGTCCATGAATGGTAGTGGAAAATGGTCTTTTCGGGTGGCTTCATTCAACTTTCGGTAGTCAATGCATACCCGCCATCCCGTAACTAATCGAGTTGGGATCAACTCATTTTTCTCATTCTCAACTACGGTAAAACCACCTTTCTTTGGTACACAGTGTACCGGGCTTACCCAGGGACTATCCGAGATAGGGTAAATTAATCCCCCCAAAACACAAGAAGTTTTTCAACTTCCTTTTTTATGACATCGTGGATTTTTGGGTTTACCCGTCTCTGATGTTGGACCGCTGGTGTGTAGTCCTCTTCCATTAGAATTTTGTGAGTACAAAATTCTGGGTTAATACCCTTGATATCGGAGAGTTTCCAAGCGATGGCTCGCTTGTGGGACTGCAACACCTTTATGAGAGCGGCTTTTTCCTGGACACTCAAATCTTTAGCAATGATGACTGGTAACTTGTTGTTACCCTCCAAAAATGCATATTCGAGGTGGGGAGGTAAGTCCTTGAGCTCGACCTCGGAAGGTTCATCAATTGATGTTTCATTGGTTTTGGCTTCACAAATCTTAAGTTCTTTTCTAACCTCAGGAAAATAATTTGCATGGTTAGGAAGTGGTGATAAGGGCTCACTATTTAGGATAGCTTCAAGAAGAAGAATGTCCTTCTCGGGATCACATTCGGCATCATCAATTCCTGACTTATACGAAGTATCAGAAATTCAGCCACGATTTTCTTCAAGAATGAAATCACTACCCTCGAATGGAGTGAGGGTGGGAGAAGTGGTATCAACAATTGGTTCAAAGTAAGGAGTGGAATTTCCATTTGCTAATACTTCCGAGAAACCTAAAATTTCTTGAGAATATTCCTCACAAGCTATATCAATAAAGTCGACCTTGTTAACTGATTCTATGGCATTGTAGGAGAAATTTTTCGTATCACCTACTTTGAAAATCACGGATTGGTCATCATGTCTTAAGGTCATCTTTTCACCGTGTACATCAATCAAGGCTCTTGCCGTTCTTAAAAATGGTCTTCCTAAAATCAACGGGACTCTAGGGTCGGCATCATAGTCAACTACCACAAAATCAGCTGGAAAATAGAAGGTTCCAACCTTTACAAAAACATCTTCGGCTATGCCGGTGGGTAACTCGAGTACCATCCTAGTTTTGGTCAGTCCTTGGCGATTAAGCTTTTCAAAAACGGAGAGTGGCATTAGATTGATGCTTGCACCGAGATCGGCCAGGGCCAAGCATTCATCCAACTCTGGGAAATCACACGGTATCAGAAATCTACCCGGGTCTCCTAATTTTTCGGGAAATGTCTTTAGGATGACTGCCGAGCAATTTTCATTAACCGGTGTTTTGGTTAATTCCAAGATCTTGTCTTTGTTGTTCAAAAGCTTTCTGAACATCGGAGCAAACTTAGGCATGTGCAGGAGAGCATCCGCGAAGCTCAGCTCGAAGTGGAGATTCCGAAAAATTTCCATGAATTTCAAAGCTAAAAGGTCGTCCTTTTCGCGGATTTTCTCCTTGTTTACCCTAGATGGATATGGTAAAAAGTCCCGCTTTGGTTCTAGGCATGACAACTGGTTCATCAACTTGGACTATCGGAGGTTGGACGTCTTTGGTACTTCCGTTAGGAAGCACCGTGTCCTTTGTTACCTCGGTTTCAACTTCCACCACCGGAGGTGGAATTTGAGGTCCATCATATGAAACACCACTTCTGGTGGTGATTGCTTTCAATTCACCCTTCGGGTTAGCAATGGTGTTGCTAGGGAGAGAACCCAAACTTGAAGTGGAAGCTTGGTTGGAATTTACGATTTTTGTGAGCAAGTCGGTTATGTTGGTCATTTGGTTTTGCATGTTTTGCATAACCGCATCATTAGCTTTGACATATCTCTCAAAATTAGTTTTTGACACACCCGAAGCTTGATGAGCTGGAGCTTGGTAAGCTGGGTGTTGATTAACCGGGGGTTGATACATTGGGGCTTGTTGTTGAACCTGGGGTCGTTGGATTTGACCCTGGTTGTAGCCATTCCCACGGTTTTGGTTTTGGTTCCAACGATTCTGATTGTTGGCTTGGCTGTTGTGTTGCATGGGAGGAAAACCGGGTGGTCTGATTTGGTTTGCCATTGGTGGCAGAAGGTAACCGGAATTCCTTGGTTGAAATTGGTTGCGGCTGCTTGCGAGACGTATTCTTGGATGTTGTTATCTCGGTAATTGTTGCTATCGGTAGCCGGACAATTACGATATGAATGGCACACACGCAAGGTAACGCAACCTTTGCACAACCACCATTTTACGGGAGCGGGAGCTGGAACTGGAGATGTGCTAGTCGAGAAGTAGAGCATCTAACCATATCTTTCAAATTTAAGCACATCGGGAGATTAATACGGAAGTGGAAGGCTATGTTACTCACTTTAGCAAACAATGGGCTTTGCTGTTTGTGATGGTGTATGAACTTTGGGACTTGCTCTCGTTGATGCGTTGAGCAATAGCGGGCCTTTTGTCCAAAAAGTTACACCTGCGGCGGAGTTCCAATAGCTTTTGTTGTCTTGATCATTAACATTTAAAACCATTTGTAAAATGTATCATAGTTGGGTGGAAGCTCAGAGAACCCATGATGTGGACATGCTCGGAGAAGATCTTTTGATCGATCCCAAGCCTCACTAAACGACTCATCAAATCTTTGTTTGAAATTAGTAATTTCGTTCCTGGTATGTGCTTAATTACACATACCATTTTCCATTTGAAACGGACTTAAATGACTAAAAACGTACCAAAAATACATTGTATTTGTATGTTTTGCATTTGTATTGTGCAGGAAACGGATATTCAAGAAAAGGAACAAAAAGAAAGCCAAAAACAAACAAAATCCAAGCACAGGGTGGAAAGGGCAAAGTCAAAAGTCAAGCCAAATGAAGAAAATACAACTTGAGGGGCTAAAACTGCCAAACTCATGTGTGTGTTATAAATACCTAGTTGAGGGACTATAACATGCCAAAACGGAGCTGAGATTACATTCAATGTTATATAACTTGAGGGGACAAAACTGGCACGACCTGCCTTAATGCTTCTTTCTCGCACAACAAACCCAGTTACAACTTGTATGTCGCCCCATACCTTCTCCATTGCAAAACCACTTCTCTCCCTAGCCAAAATCATTTCACCCACCCTACTATTTCCCCCCAGCTATATAAAAGCCATGTTGGCAATCCCTCTCCATTCCCAAAGCATTTCGATGGCTGAGATTGCCTCCAAAGAAGCACAAATGAAATAAAAGGCTGAGGATTTGTTGTAGAATCCCCTCACACAACAAGCACACTTGGTTGAAGCTCTCACAAAAGAAACACAAGCTACAAGTCCAAGAGATGAAGACTTCGGCTATAAATAGAGTTTTTGTAAGCCTTTGAGGCGATCTTAGAATCTGAGTAACTAGTTAATTTTAGAATATCTTAAGTTTAATTTTCAGTTTTTAAAGTCATTTTACAGCTTTTACTTTCAGCTTTGTAACATTTTCAAGTTTTAATGCAAATTTGAGTTTTTAAGTCAATTTACATTACCAGTGTTAAGTTCTTTAATAATATCGTTCTTGTGTTCAAAAAGCATCCACCACAGCTTATTATAAGCTGTTTTCATTTAGTAAAAATAAAAGAAAAGTAAAGTAGTTAGTGAAAATCAAAAATATCACTCTCAAATAGTACCCACAGCTTATGTTATGGATGATAAGCAGTTCGGATGGGCTTATGGTCTCTCACTAGCTTGTTGTATGCAGCTGAGCTTGTAGATTCATTGTTTGACCCTGTTTTGAGCAAGGGTGTTGTAAGTTTCTCTTTTTCTTGCTTTCTTATTTACTGTAGAACTGCTTATTAGTGCTTATTCTTGACTAAAACATGTTTATAAGTATTCTATTTTGTTAGTCAACAATCTGTTTTTAATAATTAAGGACCAATTCAGCTTAATAATAAAAGAAAAATGATTTGTGAAAGCTTTAAGGGGAACTTTGAACTAACAGTACTAACCCTTTAGTTAGTACTGCTAGTTCATTTTTTGAATATTTTTCACTTAGCAGTCTAACTAAAGCCACCAGTACTAACTCCAAGATTAGTAGTACTGTTAGTTTAAACTGTTAACTCTGGTGGTTCATTATAGTTATCAGCTTATTATTTCAGCTTGTTAAAATTTTCCTTAGCTTTTAGAGTAGATTAACACATTGTCCTTTACTGTTTTTAGGAGTAAGATTTTTTTTTCTTTTCAAAAGTATTTCAATAATGCTATCAGTTTTAGTTTTTTTCCTAGATTATTTGTCATTTTGGTTTTATTCTAGTTGCTTATTCCTCATTACTAAATGCTTATTTAGGATAGTGTAACTTTTGTTTTAGTTGTTTTTGACTTTTTATTGTTTCTTTGAGTTTATGTTAGCCTTGCAGTTCTAACTCCAATAGTTAGCACTCAAGTTAATATGTTAGTTATACTAGCAGTACTAACCTTTAAGCTATAAGTACTAACTCAAAGCTTAGCAAGTACTAAACTCCAAGTTTGTACTGGTAGTGTAATATGTTAGTACTGTTGTGTTTATCTTGTTTAATTTAGCTTAATTGCTTTTTGTATTTGCTTATTTAGAGTTAGTTTAGCTTATTTAATTTGTCTTAAGTTTATTTGAGCTTATTTGTGCCTTAGTGTAAAAGTTTCAAGCGTTTTGCCTTTTCTAGTTTTGATTCTAGTTCCAGCTTATTCTATTTGCTATTCTTATGTGCATTTGCTCATTAAGTTTAATTCCCAATCACATCCTTGTTATATTCAAACATCAATCGTCAATCGTCTCTCGATTTTCCATCTTCAGCCTCGTTGGGACATAACGACCCGGGAACACTCTATACTGCTTCCGGTTTTATTGCTCTCGCGTGTTTTCGTCTCTTATCGTGTGTTGATATTTATCGGTACATAATAAAAGGGGTGAGTTCGCGCGAGTCAAATTTTGGCGCCGTTGCCGGGGAGGCTGTGAAACGACTATCGTTACTTTTGACAATTTGTGTTTACATCTGTGAATATTTTCTTCTATAAAAATATAAAAAGTACAAAAATATTTTTTCAGTTTCTTTTACTAGTATAATTATCATCTAAAAACAAAAGAAAAAAAAACCAAAAATATAAAAACATTTTCCATAAAAAGAAATAAAATTCACAACTTGGTAAAAATACCAAAATATAAATATCTCCGATTGAGGTATTATCATAATACTTTCGGTTGAATTATTGGTTCCACATCGAAACAAAAGATTTAAAAAACTTTGTCATTTGTGTCTCTTACGACATACGGCCTCACTTGAAAAGTTAGGACAAGGATAAAGTGGGTATAAGGACAGGGTTTTCTTGGAATACGACAAGAAAGGAGAAATAGCTCTCGCGCTATTCCTACTCCTCCGCTCACCTGTGCGTTTATCTTTTTGAGAGCTACCGTGAAGTAAGTAGATTATTTGGTTAAAGTTGTCTTATCTCATTGTCCGTAAAAAATCAATTGTGAATAAATCATTAAAAATCCAAAAAAAAAAATTAAATTTCTATTTTGTGCATGCGCACTCGTTCTCAAGCCCGTAAACATCGACAACAGCAAGTCCAACGAACTTCTGTTGAACCACCAAATCTTGAGAAACCAAATAACAAACCTCCCAAAGATACGATGGACTGATAATCGGAACTATGGCAGAATTGCTCAGGCTCCCACCTCGGGTACGAGACGCAATTGTTGTTCCTGAAATCGATGCAGAAATTTTAAGATCAAAGCATGGGTTAACCTAACTCTTGTCCAGAAACAAGCAGTTCTACGGAAATGACAAGAGGGACCCACATGCCCAATCGGTTACTTCAATAAAATCACCTCTACTTTGAGATATCCTAATTGTCCCGACCACATCCAATTATGTTGAGTCATTTTTTCCTTTCTCTCTCGAGGGGGCAGCGGATATGGATTGGAGAAAGTACCCCTCGATCAATTTGACATGGATGACCTTGTTGCTAATTTCATAATTCCAAATTTTTCCCACCTTCTAAAACGGACAAATCTTCGTAACGAAATTACTAATTTCAAGCAATATTTGATGAGTCGTTTTTGTGAGGCTTGGGATCGATCTATGATCTTTACGTGCATGCCACATCATGGATTCTCGGAGCTTCACCAACTTGATACATTTTACAATGCCTTAAATGTTAATGATCAAGACTCTTTGAACTCCGCCGCAGGTGGTAACTTTTTGGACAAAAGGCCCGCTGATTGCTCAAGCATCATCGAGAGCAAGTCCAAAGTTCGTCACTCCCGAAGCAAAGCCATTGTTGCTAAAGTGAGTACGAGCGCTTCCACCTCCGGAGTATCTCCCGATGTTGCTGAATTGAAAGATATGGTTAGAGCTCTACTTCTCGACAAGCAGACATCTCCAGTTCCAGCTCCCGCTCCCGTAAAAGCAGTTGAGCAAAGTTGTGTTACCTGCGGTGGTGCCCACTCATATCGTAATTGTCCGGCTACCATCAGCAACAATTACCGAGATAACATCAGAATACGTATCTCAAGCGAGCCGCAGCTGAATTTTCAACCAAGGAAATTCGGTTACGTCCGCCACCGTTGGCAAACCAAAATCAGACCACCGGGTTTTCCTCCCATGGCAAAACACAAACATGCCAAGCCAACAATCAAAATCGTTAGACCAAAACCCAAACCGGTGGAATGGCTACAACCAGGTTCAAATCCAAAAAATAAACATAAAACGACCCCAGGTTCAACTAACAAAGCACCCAATGTATCAACCCCCGGTTAATCAACACCCAGCTCCAAGCTCCCCGCTTATTCAAGATTTCGGGTGTGGTCAAAAACTGATTTGGAGCTATGTCAAGGCTAATGATGCGGTTTATGCAAAAAAACATGCAAAACCCAATTGACCAAAAATAACGACTTTGCCTCAACCAAAATCGTAATTCCAACCAAGTTTTCTACGTCAAATTGGGTTCTCTTCTAGCAACACGTTGCTAACGAATTAAGGGTGAATTGAAAAGAGCAATCACCACCAGAAGCGGTGTTTTTGTTCATCTGACTGGACCTCAAAAATTCCACTTCGGTGATGGAAGTAAGATCCGAGGGTGACAAAGGAACACGGTTGCTTCCTAACGGAAGTACCAAAGACGTCCAACCTCCGATAGTCCAAATTGATGAACCAGTTGTCATGCCTAGATCCAAAACGACTTTACCATATCCATCTAGGGTAAACAAGGAGAAAGTCCGCGAAAAGGACGACCTTTTAGCTTTGAAATTTATGGAAATTTTTCGGAATCTCCACTTCGAGCTAAGCTTCGCGGATGCTCTCCTGCACATGCCTAAGTTTGCACCAATGTTCAGAAAGCTTTTAAACAACAAAGACAAGATCTTGGAATTAACCAAAACACCGGTTAATGAAAATTGCTCGGCAGTCATCCTAAAAGACATTTCCTGAAAATTTGGAGACCCGGTAGATTTCTGTAACGTTTGATTTTCCAGGTTGATGAATGCTTGGCCCTGGCCGATCTCGGTTTGCAGCATCAAATCTAATGCCAAACTCTCATTTTTGAAAAAAAAAAAGCTTTAATTCCCAAAGACTAACCAAAACTAGGATGATACTCGAGTTAGCCGACCGATCAATCTCCACTCCCACCGGCATAGCCGAAGATGTTTTTGTGAAGGTTGGAACCTTCTATTTTCCAGCCGATTTTGTGGTAGTTGACTATGATGCCGACCCTAGAGTCCCGTTGATTTTAGGAAGACCATTTTTAAGAACGGCAAGAGCCTTGATTGATGTACACGGTGAAAAGATGACCTTAAGACATGATGACCAATCCGTGACTTTCAAAGTAGGTGATACGAAAAATTTCTCCTACAATGCCATAGAATCAGTCAACAAGGTCGACTTTATTGATATAGCTTGTGAGGAATATTCTCAAGAGATTTTAGGTTTCTCGGAAGTATTAACAAATGGAAATTCATCCTTCCTATGAAACCAAGATGTTGATACACTTCTCCCACCCTCACTCCATCGAGGGTTAGTGAATTTTTCTTGAAGAAATTGAGCTGAATCTTTCTGATACTCATATAAGTCAGGAATTAATGATGCCGAATGTGATCCCGAGGAGGACATTCTTCTTCTCGAAGCTATCCTAAATAGTGAGCCCTTATCACCACTTCCCAACCATGCAAATTATTTTCCTGAGGTTAGAAACTAGAACTTATGATGTGGAAGCAAAACGATAAAAAACAATCAATTGATTATAAACTTCCGAGGTCGAGCTCAAGGACTTACCTCCCCACCTCGAATATGCATTTTTAGAGGGTGACAACAAGTTACCAGTCATCATTGGCTAAAGATTTGAGTGCATGGAGAAAGCCCGCTCTCATAAATGGTGTTGCAAGTCTCACAAGCGAGCCATCGCTTGATAACTCTCGATATCCAAGGGTATTAACCCGGCATTTTGTATTCTCAAAACATTCTAAGGAAGAGGACTACCACACAGCGGTCAACATCAGATACGGGGTAAACCCAAAAATCCTCGATGTCATAAAAAAAAGAGTTGAAAAACTTCTTGACGTTGGATTAATTTCCCTATCTCGGATAGTCCAGTGTAGCACGGTACACTATGTACCAAAGAAAGGTGGTTTCACCGTAGTTGAGAATGAGCAAAAATGAGGTTGATCCCAACTCGATTAGTTACGGGATGGCGGGTATGCACTGAACTACCGACAAGTAAGTTGGATGACGCCACCGAAAAAGACCATTTTCTACTACCATTCATGGATCAAATGCTCGAGAGGCTTTGCGGGAAACCGTATTTCTATTGTTTTCTCGATGGTTTCTCGAGGTTATTTCAAATACCCATCGACCCAAATGATCAGGAAAAGACACATTTACTTGCCTCGATACGGAAACTTTGCTACCGCGCATGGCCCTTTGGCCTTCTGCATTGCCACAAGGCACATGTCCTGAGATGCATGATGGGCAATCTTCCTCGAACTATGTGATCGAAAAATGATTGGAAGTATTTATGGCTGACTTTTCGGTTTTTGGAAGTTCTTTTTACATGCCTTAAAACCCTTTGGAAAAGTGCTTATGCGGTGTGAAGACTCCAATTTAGCTCTAAACTGGTGAGAAAAGCCATTTCTTGGTTAAGGTAAGGCATTGTTCTTGGACATAATATCTCCAGTTCGGGAAATTGAGGTCGATCGAGCTAAGATTGAGTTATCGCAAAGCTCCCTTCACGATACTGTAAAGGTCTTATCCGTAGTTTTCTTGGGGGCATGCCGGGTTTAATAGAAGATTCACCCAGAATTTCTCAAAATTAAGCCCGGTACCATGACCATTTGCTTGAAAAAGAGGGACTCCGTTTTCATTTCTCCGACGAGTGTATTGAAGCATTTAACACTCTTCAAAGATCTAAACGAGGGGCTCCAATCCTAATTGCCCCAGACTGGAATGAAACCATTTGAATTATGTGCGCTGCAAGGCGATTTCGCCTTATGGTGTAGGCTTGGGCTTATAGCGTCATGAGAAACATTTTCAGGCCAATCATTATGCAAGTAACAATGAAATGAGGCGGATCACGTTACCCATGACAGAGAAATAAATGTTAGCCGTGGTTAGTCGCATTCGAAAAAATTCCGATTCTTACTTGTCATGAACAAATGCACTGTGTATACGGATCATTCCGCCTTTGTAATCTCTTTGCTCAAGAAGATTCTAAGGCCGAGATTGCTCCGATGGGTTCTTGATCCTTTCAACGAGATCGACTTTGATGTAGTTGTCACGAATGGACTGAAAACTAGCGGCTGATCATCTCTCAACGATTCAGGAGAATCCTCACTGAGAAATGAGCTCGATCCAAAGGAAAGAATAAATGAAAAGTTTTTCCTCTTGAAACTCTTAGTTCGATTTGTTGGGTTCTTGCATGCTAGTAACCATTTGGTTTGCTGGACATCGCCAAACTACCATGCGGGGAAATTTGTGGATCAATATGGGATGTCAACCACAGCAGAAAGAAAAATTCTTCAAAGACGTGAAGCATTATTTCTGGGAGTCCCTTTCTGTTTAATATCTGTGGGATCAAAGTTATTCGAGATTAGTGTTCTTTGGCAAGGAAGCATGACATCCTCATGGCTCTGCCACAGTGGTCCAACCGGTGGACATCACTGGTGCTAACTAACGGCAAGAAAATTCTTTCGATTCGGATTCTTTTGGCCCCACAATCTACAAAGATGCCCATGAGTTGGTTTTAAAAACTTGCAAACTCATGCCAGGTCAAGGAAAATTTCACAAACGGGCATGAGATGCCACAAAATTCCATTCAAAGTTTGTGAAATCTTTGAGTCTGGGGCATTGATTTTATGGGGC
Organism: Tanacetum coccineum; assembly: GCA_026074375.1. Classification (NCBI taxonomy): domain Eukaryota; kingdom Viridiplantae; phylum Streptophyta; class Magnoliopsida; order Asterales; family Asteraceae; genus Tanacetum; species Tanacetum coccineum. The sequence goes on from BQNB010060861.1 coordinate 30,336, forward strand.
GTTCCCGTCTTCAAGAGGGAACAAATACTATTACTCGTGGATGTTGATTATTTATAAAAATGGGTTGAAGCAATAATGCATCCCACCAATAACGCGAGTTGTTTGCAAAATTCTTAAATCTCTCTTCGCCAGATTCGGTTGCCCTCGTGCAATTCATAAGCTTTGATCGCGGACCCATTTTTCATGACCAATTTGCAAAGGGTCATGCTTAATACGGAGTCACTCATCGTCTCTTCCACGCGTATCATCCACAATCAACGTGGACAAGTTGAGGTATCTAATCGTGGTTTGAAACGAATTTCTTGAAAGGACTAGTGGGCGGAAAATCGTGCCCTCTGGTCGAAATAAATTAGATGCGCACTTTGGGCTTTCCGCACCGTTATTATAAAAACACCCATCGGGTGTACTCATACAAGTAGTGTACGAGAAGCATGTCATCTTCGTTCGAACTCGAGTCACAAGCTTATTGGCCTTTAAGCCATACACTTTGATATCAATACCCAAGGTGTGTCGGTGATCACAGGAAAGTTCAACTCAATGAACTTAATGAGCTCCGTGATGAAGCTTACGAGAATTCTTTAATTTATAAAGAGAAAACAAAGAGAATCCATGACTCCAAGATCAAAAATCGCGTTTTCAACGTCGGTGATCGAGTCCTCCTCTTTAACTCTAGATTGAAGATTTTCTCGGGCAAGCTTAAAACCCGCTGGTCAGGACCTTTCACTATCACGCAAGTTTTTCCATACGGCACCATCGAGTTATCTCAAAACTCCGGGCCAAATTTCAAAGTGAATGGTCATCGTTTAAAGCACTACTTCGGAGGGGACGTACCACAATTGGTAGTCCCGGATCTCCAAACATTCCCCAATGTCCAATAAATTCAGGTGACGGGTCAAGCATAGCGACCTTAAACAAGCGCTTCGTGGGAGGCACCCCATGCTTATCGTAGTATTGTGTAAAAATAAATAAGTGTTTTCTTGTTGTGTGGAGGCCCGCCCTTTTCCATTACCCGTTTTCGTGTTTGTGTTGTTAATTGTCCAGGATTGCCCGGATTGTGAAGAACTCTCGTGCTTGTATTTTTATCAAGAGTTTCACATCCTCAGCTTCATTTTGGGAATCCAGTATCCAAATCTAATCGACTAACGTTTTATCTTTTGGCACACTTAATAAACAGCCTTAGATTTACGTAGGTACCCCTTTCAAAACATCGAGGACGATGTTTAATTCTAGTATGGGGGGGATCTTCGATTTTTGCCTGCAGCCGTTGTTATCATGTAATCCCGTTTTTACCACCAAATTTTTGCAAAAATACCAAAAAATTAAAAAATTAAAAATTTTCAAAAATAAAATAAGTGTTTTGTCACAGTTTCGACTTTCCTAATGGGTAGAATGAGAATAATTTTTGACTCGATCGGGCGTGTTGAGCCCTAGCTAGTTCCTTAATTGTAAGCTAAGCTTTCACGAGGTGAAGAACAAGAAGTGATAGAGTTAAATATAAGTTTATGTGCTGAGCAAGATTCTTCTAAAGCTTATATGAGTAACTTGTGGCTTTTTCTCCCATTAGCTTTTAATCCACCTAATCATACGTGCTCATTTCAATTCAACTAAGTCAATCGATGTTTTTAGAAAAAGCTTCAAATTTGTAACTTGATTCTTTAAAGCGAGGTTTTTCTGTTCTTAGTAATTTGAAAGTTAAAATGCCAAAGAAGCATGAATGAAATATGAATGCAAAAATGCATGAATATTGAAATTATGCCAATGAAGCATACATTTGAGTATATGGAGCAAGTAAAAGATGTGTCGTGATATCCCACTCCGCTAACCACGAGGTGGGGGTTCAAACTAAGACATCTTTACTTCTAGGGATTTGGTGTGTTGTGATATCTCACCAGGAAGCGAGGTCTAGGTGAGGGTTCAAACTAAGACACCTATCCTTAGCCATATTAGGAAGAAGGTGTTGATGTGATTTCCCACTACGCTAGCAACGGGGTGGGTTTTCAAACTAAGAACACCGGTCGTTGGTTGTGATATCCTACTAGGGAGCGAGGCCTAGGTAGGTGTTCAAACTAAGCAACGCATTCCTAGCTTTAAGAACTTATGATTATGATGATGAAGATGTTGCAAAAAGTTCTACAGTTAAATTTTCGTTCTTTAAAATCAAGTTACAAGGTCCTAATAAGTTGTTGCTTTGAGTCGTGATTCATCTTGAATTACGACTATGAAAATAAGTTGATCTATGGTTGAGTTGAAATGAGTACACACATTTAAATCATATATCCATGTTGGGAGTTAAAAGTTCACAAGTCATAAGTATGAGTGCTTAACATTTAGACTTATATTGACAAATGATCTTGTTTAATTGCTTGGTTTGGATCTAGTGAAAAATCGGGGACGATGAATTTATCCGTCAGGACATCCGTAGATTATTCTATGGGCGCTTCTCATTCTATGATCCCAATGTTGATAAAATAAAGGAAGTCAAACAGAAAAGAAAAAGAAAGGAAAATCCAAAAATATTAGGGATAGTTAGTGTACATATGAAAAATTGGTGAAAACGGGACTTGTCGAAGCTATTGATTCTTTAGTTCCCCTTGACGAACACTTAGCTACTTTTCGAGGTTATTAGTCGAGGGGGATTAAGATTCTTGGTTTCTTGAGTGTTTACTTCATAACATTGCGTGAGGACACGACAATACCTTAGTATGGGGGATTTTGGTATGTGCTTAATTACACATACCATTTTCCATTAAAAACGGACTTAAAAGACTAAAAAACGTACCAAAGGTACATTGTATTTGTATGTTTTACATTTGAATTGTGCAGGAACGGATGTTCAAAGAGAAAGCAAAAAACAAAAAAAAACGAGCACGGAGTGGAAAAGACAAAGTCAAATCAAAGTCAAAAGTAAGCCACATGAAGAAAATACAACTTGAGGGGCCAAAGCTGCCAAACCTCAAGTTGTATTACAAAAGAAAAAGACAAGGGTCGAAATTTCAAAACTGGGTGAAGTTTTATGCATAAGGTTATAAGAAATGAAGGTCCAAAGCTGCCCAACATACCCCACACACTATCTTTCCCGCCCAAAACAAAACCCATTACATATAGTAGGGATGGTCGTCCGCATAACCTTCTCCCTGCACAACAAGTCAACACCCTAATAAATCATTTCAACCACTCCTTCTACCCCCCCCCCATCTAATAAGTGCCTATGTTGGCAATCCCTCACCATTCCAAAGTATTCGATGCCATCGAGATTGACTCCAAATAAGCAAAAGGAAAAATAAAGGGCCTAGGGCCCTGGGATTTGTATTAGAATCACACCTCACACAACAAGCACACTTGGTTTTTGTCTCTACAAAGAAACAAAAAAAAAAAACAATATACATAAAAAAGACAGGGGGGGGGGGTTTAAAAAAAACACGAAAAACTTTAGAAAAAAATATGTAAACAGTAAAAACTAGAAACAAAATAAAAAAAACAGACATATAACAACGACAGAAGAGCACCAGAGAAACATCCAAGAGAAGAAGACTTCGACTATAAATAGAGTCTATTTTGTAAACGATTGAAAGAACTATTATTTTTTAATTTTATAATATCACATAGATTTTATTTTTCAGTTCCTTTTAAAACCATATACAGCTTTTACTTTCAGCTTTGTAACACTTTCAAGTTTTAAATGCAAAAAAAAAAGGTTTAAGTCAGTACAATTCCAAGAGTTAAGTTTCTTATAGTGTAGTTTTGTATTCAAAAAGCTCTCAACACAGCTTGTTTACAAGCTTCTTAATTAAGTAAATTTAAAAGTTAAGCAGTTTAAAAAGAAGAATCACTCACAAATATACCACAGCTTTATTCTAGTGGATGATTAAGCCCAGTTCTGGATGGGGCTTATGGACACTACTAGCTTGTTTATGCAAGCTATAGCTGGTAGATTCTTGTTTAGCCCTGGGTTTTTGAGCAAGGGTGTTGTAAGTTTACCCTTTTTCCTTGTTTTTCTTATTTAACTGTAGAACTTCTATACCTTGACTAAAATCTGTTTATAAGCCATTCAATTTGTTATTTTAACAATCTGTTTATTAATAATTTAGGACCGAATCAGCTTAAATATAAAAAGAAAAATGATTGTGAAAACTTTAATGGATTTTGAACTAACCATTACTTACCCATATTAGTACTGCTATTCATTTTTTTTTGGATTTTAAAAACTAGCAGTACAAACTTAAAGCTGACAGTACTAACTCCAAGTTAGTACTGTTATTCAAAAAACTGTTTAGTACTGTGGTTTCATTTTTAGCTTATCAGCATATTATTCTGCTTATTATTTAACGATTTCCTTAGCTTTATAGAGTAGAATTAAAACATTTTTTCCTTACTAACCTTTAGGAGTAAGCTTATTTAAGCTTATTTTCCTGTTTCAAAGTATTTTTCAATAGTGTATCAGTTTGTAGCATTTTAGCTTAATTGCCATTGTAGTTTATTCTAGTTGCTTAATCCCCTTATGCTGTATTGCTTATTCTTGCTTCATTGACAATCATACTTACCTTAAAGCTAAGCAGTAAACTAACTTAAACGCAAGCAGTACTAACTCCAAGTAGTACTAGTAGTTAAAACTGATTAGTACTGTTGGTTAGTACCGCTAGTTTATTTTCCTTGCTTAATTTAGCTTAAATGCTTTTTTAAAATTACTTATTTAGAGTTTAGCTTAGCTTATGTTTTTAAAAAAAATTTGTTTTAAGCTTATTTGAGCTTATTTGTGTCTAGTATAAAAAGCTTTTAGTGTTTTTTTGCATTTCTAGATTTTACGTCTTTATTCCATCTTTATTTTCTTGCTTATTTATAAATGTGCATTTTGCTTATCAGTGTTTAGTGCCCAATCATTCCTGTCATTTTCAACATCGATTATCAATTCGTCTTTCGATTTTCAATCAAGCCATCGTTATGACATAACGAACCCGAAACACCCTATACTGGCTTCCGGTTTAATTGGCCTCGCGGAATCTGATCCAATACATGCTTTCATATTTAATTTATACATAAAAAGGTGACCTAATTTACATGAGTCAGTTATTAAAAGATCCTAGATAGTTTTAAATGAATCTTCACACAATGCTCCCAGAAATAACCCGGAGTGTAGTTTTCGAAAATGTCCCAGTATCAATTGGTTTACTTATAAGTCATTCCTTTGTTACAGATTCTTACCGCAGGTTAAAAATAGATATGGATTAAATAGTCATTCCATAATTAAGACGATCTATTATGTCGTTTAGATAATGAACAATATTACTAAACGAACAAGATTCAACTTGACTACACTTTTGGGCAACGACCATGGCAAACATCTAAATTAAAGTTCAACGAGGGGCCTAGTAGTACTAACTCCAAAAAGACGTGAGAAACAGAAACTAATTTGACTACAAGTGTCCATTCCAAGGGTGCTTTCATAACACTTCTAAAAATAGCTTTTAACTAACTAATTCAGGATAGGCGTTGACTAGAATCAGAAACGCAATTACAACATGCAAAGACTTGCTTGCATCTCAAGTCTGAGGATATGTAGAAACTATAAAGGGGGGGGGGGTTTTGAATAGTTTTCTAAAAAAGAAATTGTTTTCAATCTTGTTAGTTGATTATTTGAGGAATATAGAATCTAAGGATAGTAAACCATATAAGCAATTAATTAACATGAATAATGCAAACATAACAGTAAAGGATATGGTGACACACTAGCAGGTATTTATAGTTGGTTGCGGTAATACAAGGTCACCGTTCCTATCCCAACTGCTCCACGTCCCCAAGTAACCTACTCGAGAGTTTAAATCAATAGACCCAAACTCCTTAATCGGCGAAGAAGCCTCACAACGTTGCTTACCCTTATCGGTACTAAGGTAATACTGAGTTCCTTATTAAGAAATAACCAATCCACGTCGCTTACCCTTTATTATGTACTAAGCTGATACCGTGTCCCTAATCATGTGGAGACAATCTCAACAGCACTTACCCTTAATCTAAAGGCTAGGTTCTAACAAACATAGAACCAACCTCACAATATACAATCGAAATCCTAACTTTCTACTAACTAGTTTTTTACTATACATTCTCGACACATTAGAATGATAGATTTGAATGAATATGAAGAATGAAATGATGACTCAAGATCAGTAGTAGATATTTATGGGATGGAAGATACTTGCAACAAGCGAACCTTGAAGCTTAATCTCGTATGCATAAACCGGTAAATCTTCTCCTATTAAGAAAATAACCAAAACTCTAGTATGATATAAAACATGATCTGAGATCAGAGGTTAGATGAATGTAATTGAAAAGTGTATGAGAATGAATGCTTTAAACAAGAGAAATGGATTGGTATTTATAGGCAAAGTTGTTATTGTAGCACGGTTCCGCCGGTTCCTTC
>BQNB010060862.1:15280-32960 GCA_026074375.1 Tanacetum coccineum
TTTTAAACTGAATTTGAAAAATACTTGAAAGAAATGCTTAAAATTGAGAGAAAATACAAGCTTAAAATTGAAACACACACAACAACCACTAAAATGAAACCCAGAGCTTCTATTTATAGAGGATTGATGAAGAGGGAAAAGGAATTCTTGAATCTTCCATTCAATCTCAGCCGTTGATCCTCTAAAACTCATTTGTAGCCGTTTGATTAAGTTGATGAGGTGTTCGCACCAATTAGGTGATGACACGTGGGCTAGGTGAAGTGGAGGAGGTTTTAGAACGAGGATGGGAGCTGTAGAGGAGCGGGGGATTGCATTTGTGGGAGATGGGTTTGTTAGAGAAAAAGGCGGGAAAATCGGTTAAAGTGGTTAGGGGGACGTTTCAAACCGCGCTGTCTGTTTGAATGTATGGACAAATTGCAACTTTGGTCCTTGTCTTTCACCCGCCCCTTTGTAGTATAAAAGAAGTTTGAATTTTGACATATTCGGCCCTTGTGTTTGTAATTTCCACTTTCTTCTTTTATAAACAACTTTCCCACTTATGCAATCTTAGTCCCTTGATCTTCAATCTTTCAAAATAGGCCTTTGAAACTTTGCACACTTGTCAAGATTGGTCCTCGGCTTTATTATTTTGGCCTTTCTTGCTGTATCGGACTGATCCGGCTTTGATCTTTGGCTGTTTCTTTGCTCTTTTTCTTGTCTCTTTCGTTCCTTGTCGGTTTTTGACTGTTTTTGCTTCTTTTTGTCCTTTTTATCCTTTCCTGCACAATAGACACAAAAGCACACATTTTTCTATTCTTTTGGCAATATTTTGGCTTTTATTTGGCAAAATCCCGGGTAATTTACATATACAATTAAGCATTTATCATAATCCAATGTATCTTTTTCAAACGACACGTTAGTAGTCGTTCTCTGATCTTGCGCTATTGACCCAATAATGTAACGCCTTCGGATATTCAACATTCCGCTGCATACTCAGATTTGAGGGTGTTACAAATTGTATATTGTAGGACCACAAGATTTCCCAAGTGTATGATAATGCAACAGATGCATACATCATATAAATGTAATTACGTTGCCCTAAGCTCATGACACTGAAGCTCGACATAAATGAATACCATATAAATGGCCTACATTGCCCGTGATGATGTTCTAACCCGCAACATCCTATGTTCGACATGGTATACGTTCGTTTGCCCAGTGATAGCTAATCACCCGAACAGGGATGTCAATCCCAATAGATCTATTCATAACATTCGCGCTCACAATCCAGTAACTGACAGTTCATGATAATGGGCTCAACTAGGGTTATCGCTACTTAGGCAACACGTAATCATGATGTAAAACTTATCCACTTGTGTCCAATTATAAAACAGTGCATGTTTCTCACCCCAAAAACTTATAAAACAAATCATGTAAAACGTGGGGCTATGAACTCACCTTGAGTGAGCGTATATCAAGTATATCACAGAAAATGCGTCACGGTAATGATCGAGTGCAACCTAATCCAATATAGGTCGTATAAGTACTAATCACATTGGGTAACTACTACCATATATAATTCTATATAGCTAATCACCATCTAATTGTTTTAGTGAAATCATATTTATAAAGTTAAAACGTTTATAAATATACCTTTGGTAAAAATGACATAACTTTCACGTTTCAAGTCCGTTTCTTGCGTTTCTTATGTCCACGCTTTCGTATTAAGACGACGTATCAAATTATGACATTTTTGTATTTCATGTCCTCTGGTGAACAGTACTTTTTACTGTTCACGCCAGTTATAAAGTTATTTTTATAGTTTTAGTTGTCGTAAAACCCGTAAATGTCGTATTTTATTCGTTATAGCTTCGTTTTTAGCGATTCTTTCGAGCACGTTATCGTTATTGAAAGTTCTATTTATTTAGGAGGTTTACAAAAACAAATGTTTCTCTGATGAACAGTAACTTTTATAAAAATAGTTTTATAAAAGTATTTTTATACATTTTAAGTATATAAACTCGCGTAATTCATAACTTCTTCGTTTTTAATTGAAAAATTACGTTTCTTATTGTTTTGGAATCCTAAAAATATGTGTGATTTAATAAAAATACCAAACCTTCTGTTTGTAGAATTTTTATAACAAGTTTTTATAAAAATTCTTTTATAACTCCGGTTATTATCGTAAAACTCGTAAACTACGTATCTTTTTCGTTATAAATTGGTTTTTCAAGTTCCTTATATGCCCGGAATCGTCATGAGACCTATTATTTCATAAAAATGAAATCCTTACTGTTTGGAATTCGAAACCAAGCATCCCTTTTATGTCCTTTATATAACTAATTATATACACTTGTTTTTATATACTTTTTAACCTAATAAAATACCACAAGTTTTCCACAACCTTTTATATCATATGCCATACATATATAATGTCCATAGGTCCATATGGTGTCCATGAGTCCAAAATATCAAGTCCTTAACAAGGCTTTAAAATCATAAACTTTCTTAAGTAACTTTTAATCACTAGTTTATGTATACACTCTTTATGCTTTAACAAACATGTTACAATACTTTTAATCCCATTATATCATGATATTAACAATCACATAACATATGAAAAAGGGTACCAAATGATGATCACAAGTAAAAACTCTTTTTACATGTTTAAAAGTCCTAAGTGGTGATTTTGCTAAATAGAACATATATGCACATAAAATGATAAATGTAAAGACATAAAGGGTTTTAGATGACCTTAATATGATGTAATATGATGAACCACAATATCTAAACCCTAGTTTAGATGATAAACCAAAGCTTGCACAACTTGAAAACCCTAATTCCAATTAGAAACCCTAATCTTGCTTTTCCTTGCTTAAACCTTAAAAATACTTAAACCAATCCTTCTAAACACTTTAAGACATGTTAGGAATGATGTAGGAATGTGTGTAATTGTTGTAGGAAAATTTTGTATGGATTTATATATGAAATAGGGGTGAGCCTGGGCTTATTGAAGCAAAAGGGAAAGAAAAGTTGATTTTTGTTAAGTTGTTGAGAGAAAGTGTATGTATCATACTAGTAAGTCAAGAACGTATATGGCGCATAGTACTATCAAAGAACATTTGAGGTCTTATGGAAGCTTGCAAGTTCACTATTAGAGCAAGAAAGAAAAATAAGCCCTGGTATCCTAAAAGAGAGTATTAACCCATGAAAACATGGAGAAGTGGTTTTTCTTATATATTTTCTTTGTATCGTTTGACCCATATCCAGTTATATAGCATATGTATAATAAAAATTTTTTGTAATTTTGGAGTATGGGTATAATCGTGGTATTTGTTGAAGCATAGAAAAGTTTTGGTGGTTCCGGGTATGCCTAAACGTAATTTTATCGTGAAACGTAAACAATTTACGTAACCAATAAAATAAAATAAACAAAGTTAATAATTATCCTCAAAATAATTACTTAACAATTGCTTGATGTAAATATTTAATTGTTTGATGCCTGTTTACATTGAATGATCATTTTTAGCTTACGCGATTTAACTTAACGATTACGATTTAAAAGCAACCGCGTACAATACTAAAAATACATAGTGAATTTATTGACGACGTCAATGACCCTAAAACACGGGGTGTTATAACAACTACCAAAACAACCATAGCAACTGCAACGGTGATTACCGCCAACAGCAGAATAGGAGACAGGAAACCTTCAGGTTTTATGCTGTCACTCCAACTGAAAACAATGGGTATATTGGAAACCGTCCCTTATGTAAGAAATGCACCCTGCATCACACAAGACCTTGCACTGTCAAGTGTCACACTTGCAACAGGGTGGGTCATCTGACGAGGAACTGCAAAAATAAAGGACCAGCCACTGGAAGCAATCAACAACCAATATCAGTAATTTGTCATGCCTGTGGAGATAAAGGGCATTACGATTATCATTGCTCAAAGGCAAACAACAATGCCCACGGAAGAGCATACTTGTCGAGGGACAAGAACGCTCACCGAGACCCGGACGTAGTCACGGGTACGTTCCTTCTAAACCAAATCTAGCTAGAGTATTATTCGATTTCGGAGCAGATAAAAGTTTTGTATCTATATCTCTTGCTTCTATGCTTAATATCCCACAAATTACATTAGGCACCACTTAAGATATTGAAATGGCCAATGGAAACTTAGTACTCGCACCAAGATCGGCCAATGCGTTGGGGTCAATTCAGGAAGAGATAGATTGTTCCATACAGAATAAGGCATGAGATTAATACTCGCACCAAGATCGGCCAATGCGTTGCTTCATTTAGTAATCCCCCGTAAATTTCACATGGAATCAGAAATCGGCCAGGTCTCAAGTTTCTTTGTAACTTTGAGGATGACCGCTGAACAGTTCTCATTCAAAGGAGTCCTTGCCAATTCGCTCAATTTTTCTTTGTTTCCAATCAGAGTTTTTAAAGTTGAAGCAAATTTAGGCATGAGCATCAAGGCATCGGTAAAGCTAATCTCGAAACTTAATCGATTTGTTCATTAGCTTGATTACGGCTCTTTTCATTATCACGCCTCGAAGGATAGGGAAGAGAAACTGAAGGTTTAGGGTTTGGCACGGGAGCAACAACAGGAGCAACATTGGGCTCAGGATTTGGATTACGAGACTGAATTTGAACAACAGGAGGTTGGACGTCTTCGGTGCTTCCGTTATTAGCAGGAGGCATCGTGTCCTTTGTCACCTCGGTGTCATGATTAACTGTTTTCGGTCCTTGGATGGTAACACCACTTCGGGTAGTGATACCTTTTAAATCTTCCTTTGGGTTGGTAACAGTGTTACCAGGAAGAGTTCCAGAACCGGAAGTAGAAGCTGTATTAGCAGTAACAAATTTTGAAAGCATGTCAGTCAAATTTGCCATTTGGGATTGCAGGTTTTGACCTTGGTTTTGCATGTTTCTCAACACTGCATCATTGGCTGTGACATATCTTTCAAAATCTGTTTTTGACACACCGTGTGTCTGAGGAGCAGGTCCTTGATGAGCTACTGGTTGATGAGCTACTGGTTGATGAGCTACTGGTTGATTAACCGGAGGTCGATAAATCTGACCTTGGTTGAAATTGTTTCCTCTGTTTTGATTGAAGTTATTTCCTCGATTGAAATTGTTTTGACTATTTGCATGAGGATTCTGAATGGGAGGAAAACCAGGAGGTCGAATTTGATTTGAGACCATCGGAGGTCGATAACCAGAATTAGCTTGGTTGAAATTGGCCGCAGCGGCCTGGGACACATACTCTTGGATATTGTCATGGTACATGTTGCTGTTAGTGGCTGGACAGTTTTGATAAGAATGACCTCCCCCACAAGTTACACAACTTTGTTCAACCGCTTTTACGGGGGCGGAAGCTGGGGTTTGGTTCTTTCTATCGAGAATTAATGCCCGAACCATGTCTTTGAGTTCAGCAACATCAGATGAGACTGCTTGGGTGGAAGAGCTTGTACTCATTTTAGCTACAACAGCTTTGTTTCTTGATTGACGTACCTTAGACTTGCTCTCGATGATTTTTAAACATTCTCGAGGCATTTTGTCTAAGAAGTTACCACCAGCAGCAGAGTTCAATGAATCTTGATCATTTGAGTTTAGGGCATTTGTAGAATGTATCGAGTTGATGCAATTCTGAAAACCCATGATGAGGGCGATTTCCCTTAAAGATCATTGAAACATCCCAAAAGCCTCATAAAACGTCTCCAACAAATTTTTGCTGAAATCACCATCGTTATTCAAATTCTGAGATTTGTCGTTTTTGGAGGGAGGAAGAATTTTGTTAATAAATTTGAAACAAGATCTTCCCATGTATTCAATCGATCGAGGGGGTTCTTTTTCCAGCCATATCCGGCTGCCCTTCGAGAGAAAACGAAAAAGCCATAAGTTTAAAACCGACGGATTTGGTACGTTTCGAAATCTTCATCGAGAAGTGCTCTAGTTTGAAATAACGACATGTGAGCCTTGGGTCTTCTTTATCATTTCTAAAGTAAATGCTTGTTTTGGGACAAGATTCAGTAGACCATTGCTTGATCTCAAAGTTAATCGCTGTGATTTATCGGGATAACTTCGCATCCTCCCGTACCCCTCGTGGGTGCTTCGAGCAGTTGCGCCAAAGTTACGATATCACCATCGAACTATGGAGAGATTATTTCAGGTTTCCTCAAGATTGGAATGATTCAACAGAAGTTGTCGAACATTGTGTTGTCGACGTCTACGGGCTTGAGAACGATGCGCATGCAACAAAACAGAAATATAAAAAGAAAATTTTACACTAATTCTTTTATTTGGTTTTTTTCAATGATTATATTCATCATTGATTTTTAACTGGACAATGAGATAAGACCAACTTTAAACCAAATAAACTACTTACCTTCACGGTAGCTCTCAAAAAGATAAACGCACAGGTGAGCGGAGGAGTAGGAATAGCGCGAAGCTTATTTCTCCTTCAGGACGTAGTTTCCTTGGAACGTGCCCGTCCTTATACCCACTGTTTATAATAGTTTGGTTTAAGTTTTCAAGTGAGTCGTGTACGTCGTAAGAGACACAAAAGGCAAGTTTTTAAATCTTTTGTTCGAATTGGGAACCAACAAGTTCACCGGAAGTTATTATGATAATACCTCAGTTGAGAATATTATATTTTGGTATTTTACCAATTTGTGAATTTTATTTCTTTTTTATGGGCAATGTTTTTATATTTTTGGTTTTTCTTTGGTTTTTATCTGATAATTATACTAAAAGAAATGAAAAATATTTTTGTATTTTTTATGTTTTTATAAAAGAAAATATTCACAGATTCAAACACAAAATGTCAAACGTAACGAAAATCGGTATCACAGCCTCCCCGGCAACGGCGCCAAAAATTGATTGCGGAATTTTACACTATATATATATAATATATAATAAAATATAAAATATATATAAGTCTAAAAATCAATAAAACCGAGAAGTAGTATAGAGTGTTCCCGGGTCGTTTATCCCCAACGAGGCTGGAATGGGAAATCGATACAGTCGAAGATTTGAGCTTGAAGGAAGGAATTGATTTGAGAGATTGAAAAAGTTAAATTATATAATAACAAACTAAAACGTTTAAGAAAATCCTAAAAATTACTAAATTAAGCTGAAAAACGGAAGCACGAATCCCGAACAAAAGGGGGAAAAACCTAAAATCTTTAAAAATAACCCTACGAAAATTTTTTTACTTCTAAACTACTCTACGGGACAAATAACGAAGAATGAAAAAGACTAGACCAAAAACGGAGTTCGTTTGACCCAAAAACGAGTCAACACAAAATCCCACACCCGGACCGTTCCTTTTAAAAAGTAAAAATTTTGTAAAAATGACCCTACGACAAAGTGTTTGTAATTTTTCCTTTACAAACTATATGACAAAAGAAAATTTTCTAAAAAAGCAAAATATTTTTTTGATAATTTTTGTATTTTTTATGAATTAAATAAACTTTTAACGAAATTAAATTATAAAAAATATTAAATGATTTTGAAAAATTCTGAAATTTTTTCTAAAAATACTTTATACTATAAAGATCCTACGAAAAATAAGAAACAAAGAAATAGCTTATTAATAAGCCCGAAAATAAGCTTATACAGCTTTATAAGCTTATAAGCCAAAACACCCTTAAATAATAAAGCCCTTGAGTCTTTAACGAAAAAGACCCAAGGGCGCAGTGGTAAGAGTGTGTACAAAAGGGGATTGTATCGATTGGTCCCGGGTTCGAGTCTTGCTCACCCGGGCCTCTTGTCTTTCCCCTTTTTTTTCGAAAACTCAAAGAAGCAAAGTTGTTAAGCTCGTGGGGCTTAACAACTTTGTCTTCTACAACTTTTTACGAAGAGCTTTAAATAAGCTTAAAAATAAGCTTAAAGAGTGACAGTTTAGCTTAAAGGGCTTTAAAAGCTAAAATGGCTTAAGTCATTTGGACACTTGTGGTCGAATAAGCTAAAACTTGGGACTAAAATAAGCTAAAGGGAGTAAACTAATCTAAAGAAGCTATAAAAAGCTAAAAGCTATAACTAAATAAGCTGTTACAAGCTTATGCTTGACAGAAACTAAATGAAAGCTCAAAAAGGCTAAAAGACTAAGCTAGGCACTTAAATAAGCTAGCAAAAAGGGAATAAGCTTAAAAACTTGACTAACCTATCTAAATAAGCTATTTGGACAAAAGTGAGCTTATGAAATAAGCTCAATAAGCCAGAAAAGAAAAATAAGCAATCCTACACCTAGGCTTGAACAAAACAGTGAAAGGCAAGTTTGAGGCTTAAAAATAAGCCATCAAATAAGCTCACTAAAGTCTGAAACTTTGAGGGCTTATACAAGAGCTTATAAGCTCTTAAAATAAGCCAAAAACTTGGGCTTAAGAACACTAAATGACAAAGAAAAAGGGGCTTAAAATCTCCCCTTTGCACCAGGGGAGATTTAAGCTTAACCTAAGTGGCTTATTTGACAGCTTATTAAAAGCTGTCAAATAAGCTCTAATTGGAAAGAAAACTGAAAACAGATTGAGTACTCTAGATAAACAGCTTGTGCACAAATTTTGAGCTTTTAAAAATCATTTTTACTTGCTGATTTTTGATGGTGAAAAAGGTCTTTGGGTTTTTAAAACTGCCACCAAAAGGCTTGGTGATTTTTGACTTATAAAGTCAAAAGACCAAAGATGGTTTTGGCAGCTCTTTAACACACACAAAATGCACACTTTTTTGACACAACACTCAAAATCCAAGTGCTTAATTAAATAAGCACTTGGGATTTTCTTAAAATACTCACAGCTTTGAAAATGGTTTTAAAAACTTTTGAAAATCAATTTTAAAGCTTTAAAACTTATGAAGACAGCTTAACACAAGCTTAATACTTAAGCTTAAACCAACCTAATGACCATAACCCAAACCACAACCATTTTGACCCGTTTTAAGGCTTATGCCAAACACACCCTTAGTCTAACTGTCCAACCTTATTGTGCTTTAAAAACTATTTTAAAAACTGAAACAGCCAAAACCTTTTATCTACTCACACTAGTTTTCACCTAATTAAGCTACTTTAGTACTAAAACTTGCAGCTTATTAATGGAAATAAGCCACTTTCTCACCTAGCTTATTACACTAACATTGACAGAATTTGAAGTAAAAATGAAACTAAATAAACTTTAACTTAAAACATTTGATTATCCAAACTAACTAAGCTTATTTGAACAGGGTTTAAACACAAGCCATTAGACTTTCAAAACAGTACATACACATAAAGAAAACAAAGTGGAAGCTTAAGTTACAATTTAATTAAAGTTTTTTAAAAAAATAAGCTAAGTTAAACTAGTGTGTGGCCGGCTTTGCCTTTTCTTCCTTTTATAGAAGTCCAAGGCTTCTATCTTCACTTGGGTGTGTTTGTTGTGTGTCTTGAAGCTCAGCTAACATTCCTAGCCCTAGGATCACACTTGTGTTTCTTTCTTATCAATCTCAGCCATGGATGGTGCTTCGGGTTTGGGGAGATTGCCAAGGTGGCAACTTTTAGGGATAGTGGGGAGTGGGTTTAGGTTTTAAAACGGAGTAAAGGGTGGTTTGGGTAAAAGATGGGGTGTAAACTCGTGTTGGTGAAGGTTTTGAGGGAGTTGGCTGGGAAACAATTGAGGGGTGAGCTGTTATTTGTTAAAGGTTTAAAAAGTTTGAATTGCCAAAAAGAATACCTAAAGTTCAGCACTTTTCCACTTCTTTTGTTTTTTTTTTTTTTGTTATAAAAAAAATGATCAAAGAAATGGAAAAGAGCTGAAACTTTAGGGTTTCTTTTTGGGCAATTCAAACTTTTAAACCTGTTAACCAAATAACAGCTCACCCCTCAACTTGTTTCCCGCCAACTCCTCAAATACCTTCACCATTCACGGTTAACGCAATTCTTTTACCAACTCCCTTTACCGTTTAAACCTAAACCACTCCCCGCTATCCCTTAAAGTTGCCACCTTGGGCAATCTCCCCAAACCCGAAGCACCATCCATGGTGAGATGATAAGGATAGAAACACAAAAAGCGACGTTGATCATAGGGGCTTGGAATGTTAGCTGAGCTTTCAAGACACACAACAAACACACCCAAGTGAAGATAGAAGCCTTGGACTTCTATAAAAGGAAAAAAAAGGCAAAGCCGGCCACACACTAGTTTAACTTAGCTTATTTTTTAAAAAAAACTTTAATTATATTGTAACTTTAAGCTTCAGCTTGTTTTTTTTTATGTGTAATGTACTGTTTTGAAAGTCTAATGCAATTTCGAAGTAACTTTTGAATTTCTTGATTATTTTTATAACTCAACTCTTTAATTCGTGTTCATGCTTAAAGAAAGTTGATATTTCTTGTTTCTTGTTAAACCCACTAGCATTAATATCAATCAACCTTAATTAATCTGAAGTAAAATCAAGTTAAAACGTTTTTTACTTATCTAAAGGGGTGTTTGGGGTAAAACTCCAAAATGGTCAAAATGGTGTATGACAAGGGTTGGGGACATTAAGCTAACTTTATCTTAGTGTTTAAGCCTTATTAAGTTCTGTTTGCTAAAGTTTTCTAGTTAAAATCTATTTCAAAAGTTTCTACAAGGCTTTGTTGAAACTAATTAGTTTTTAATAAAGATTCCAATGGTTATTTGGTTATAGCCCATTTGTGATCCTAAGTAAGGGCTCAAATTTTTGTCATTTTAGTGTTTAAACAAGTTGCCAAAGTTCCCTTGAGTCGTTTGACTTTGTAAGTCAAAACTGCCAAAGCATGAATGTCATTTTTTTTTAAAATAAAAAGCCTACTTTTCCATCTCTGAAATCAGCAGCCATTTATTGTTTTTAAAAGCTAATTTTTTGAGCATAAGCTCATTTCCCATCTCTCTAAATCTGTTTGAGGTTGTTTTCAAATATTAAGCCATTTTGAGCTTATTTGGCTTAAGCCAAAAAGACAACAAGGGCTGTTTTGGCAGTTCCCTGGTGCAATAAGCAAATTCCAGCCCCTTATTCTTGCATGTTGCTTAATTAGCACCATATCTTTTTGCGTTTTCAATAAGCCCCTAGGCCCACCTTTAAGCCCTCTAGAATTTCATAGCTTGAATCTCTTAGGTTAGCTTATCATAGGGTCAAAGTAGATAGATTTTCTTTTTTTTTTAACTGTCAATTTAAGCTTATTTCTGTTTGGCTTATTTTAGAGCTTATTTTTACCTACATTTAGTTAATGTAAAGTTAGATAATGTATAGTGTGGAATAGTTCATCACTCTCCAGCTTATTTGGAGCCTTTTGCTTAAGCAAAATGCCTATTAGCTGTTTAGGTGATGTGGTTGTCTGCCAAATACAAGCTTATTTTTTCAGGCTTGTTCAGTGACTTCAGACCTTTGCCTTTTATTAAAAATGTTGCCATTTAAGCTGCTTTATAACTTTGTTCTTTGTATAGTTTTGTAAATAAGCAATTTGGACCTTATTTGATATCGGGGCCATTTCAGGGGACCATTTTTGTATATTTGAATTTTTGTTTTTAACTCTTGTTAGTGCCATAGGGTAGTTTGGTTATTGCTTCGTTAGTTCCATTATAGCCTTTCCCTCTGTTAGTCTTTTAACTTAACAATCGTTAGCATTGTTAGGTTAATTAATTAAAATAATTTTATTTAGGGTTTATTTTAATTAGCTTAATTATTTTAATTGCTACAGTAATTTTGGGCATTTTTACAATTTTAAGTTTTGTTAACTTTTTCTTTATTTAATCTGATTTTTTTTAGAATTTTTAGACTTTTATTTTTTATCTTTTTCTATTTTCTTTGTTTTAAATAGTACTTAATATTTAAAAATTCATAAAAAATACAAAAATTAACAAAAAATTATTTTTCTTTTTTAGAAAATTTTCTTTAATCAATTATTTTGTAGGCAAATTAAATAAAACTTGTGTAGGGTAATTTGCTTTAAAATTCAGTTCTGGGCCCGTTTACGAGGCCCGGACGGATTTTTCGTTTCTTACCTTTTGGTTCGCTTTTTAACCCGATTTTGAAATTTTTTACATTATCTTTTATGTTAGATCTCTTTTAATTTATTTTAAATTTTAAAATTAATTTTGTGACTTTATTTTGTAATTTTTAGTTTTTAGCTTGGATTTAATTCCCGGTAGTCTATAATTGCATGTTTAATTTAGTTTATAGTTTTATTATTTTAGTAAAGTATTTTAGCCTAATTCTCGTTCCCGTTGATTTCTTAGGAATTTTCATTGCCATTATTTATGCCCCCGTAGGTTTATGATTTATCCGTTATATAACTATTTTTGTTCCCCGTAGATATATTTAAGATTCCATTTTCCACTGCTTGTTTCCTGTAGAATATTTTAGTTTTCTTTAATTAATTTTTAGTTCTATCTAGTTAAAATCAAATCATTTGGTTCTCAATTCAAATCATCAATCGATCGTATCGATTTACCATTCCAGCCTCGTTGGGGATAAACGACCCGGGAAAGCTCTATACTACTTCTCGGTATCATTGATCTTGTTGGTTTTTACACTTATTTATATATTTTATATTTTACTATATATTATATATATTTACGGTGTGAATCCAACCAATCAATTTTTGGCGCCGTTGCCGGGGAGGCTGTGAAGCCGTTTATCGTTACGTTGATCAATTGTGTTTGAAATTGTGAATATTTTCTTTTATTATAAAAATATAAAAAAAAATATATTTTTCATTTCTTTTAGTATAATTATCAGATAAAAACCAAAGAAAAACCAAAAAATATAAAAACATTGTCCATAAAAAAGGAAAATAAAATTCACAAATTGGTAAAATACCAAAATATAATATTCTCAACTGAGGTATTATCATAATAAGTTCCGGTGAACTTGTTGGTTCCCAACTCGAACAAAAGATTTAAAAACTTGCCTTTTGTGTCTCTTACGACGTACGGCTCACCTTGAAAAGTTAAACAAACTATAAAGTGGGTATAAGGAGGGTTGTTCCTAGGAACTACGACCCGAAAGGAGAAATAAGCTTCGCGCTATTCCTACTCCTCCGCTCACCTGTGAGTTTATCTTTTTGAGAGCTACCGTGAAGTAAGCAGATTATTTGGTTTAAGTTGTCTTATCTCATTGTCCGTTAAAATCAATTGTGAATTAATCTTTGAAAAACCAAAAAAAAAAAATTAGAGTAAATTTTCTTTTTATATTTCTATTTTGTGCATGCGCACTCGTTCTCAAGCCCGTAGACGTCGACAACCACAAGTTCGACAAACTTCTGTTGAATCATCTAATCTTGAGAAACCTGATAATCCTCCCATAGTTACGATGGCTGATAATCGTACTATGGCGCAATTGCTCGAAGCACCCACCGAGGGTTACGAGGATGCGATAGTTATTCCGGAAATCACCGCAAATAACTTTGAGATCAAGCATGGTCTTCTGAATCTTGTCCAAAACAAGCATTTGATGAGACGTTTTATGAGGCTTGGGATCGTTTCAATGATCTTTTAAGGGGATGCCCTCATCATGGGTTTTCAGAATTGCATCAACTCGATACATTCTATAATGCCCTAAACTCAAATGATCAAGATTCATTGAACTCTGCTGCTGGTGGTAACTTCTTAGACAAAATGCCTCGAGAATGTTTAAAAATTATCGAGAGCAAGTCTAAGGTACGTCAATCAAGAAACAAAGCTGTTGTAGCTAAAATGAGTACAAGCTCTTCCACCCAAGCAGTCTCATCTGATGTTGCTGAACTCAAAGACATGGTTCGGGCATTAATTCTCGATAGAAAGAACCAAACCCCAGCTTCCGCCCCCGTAAAAGCGGTTGAACAAAGTTGTGTAACTTGTGGGGGAGGTCATTCTTATCAAAACTGTCCAGCCACTAACAGCAACATGTACCATGACAATATCCAAGAGTATGTGTCCCAGGCCGCTGCGGCCAATTTCAACCAAGCTAATTCTGGTTATCGACCTCCGATGGTCTCAAATCAAATTCGACCTCCTGGTTTTCCTCCAGTTCAGAATCCTCATGCAAATAATCAAAACAATTTCAATCGAGGAAATAACTTCAATCAAAACAGAGGAAACAATTTCAACCAAGGTCAGATTTATCGACCTCCGGTTCATCAACCAGTAGTTAATCAACCAGTAGCTCATCAAGGACCTGCTCCTCAGACACACGGTGTGTCAAAAACAGATTTTGAAAGATATGTCACAGCCAATGATGCAGTGTTGAGAAACATGCAAAACCAAGGTCAAAACCTGCAATCCCAAATGGCAAATTTGACTGACATGCTTTCAAAATTTGTTACTGCTAATACAGCTTCTACTTCCGGTTCTGGAACTCTTCCTGGTAACACTGTTACCAACCCGAAGGAAGATTTAAAAGGTATCACTACCCGAAGTGGTGTTACCATCCAAGGACCGAAAGCAGTTAATCATGATGTCATGACACTGAGGTGACAAAGGACAACGATGCCTCCTGCTAATAAGGAAGCATCTGAGACGTTCCAACCTACTTGTTGTTCAATTTCAGTCTCGTAAGCAAATCCCTGAGCCCAATGTTGCTCCTGTTGTTGCTTTGTTGTTACTCACTAGTTCCTACGCCATCAATTCCTTTTCCATCAAGATGAAATGATGAAAGGCGCGAGGAAAATGCTAACGATCCCAATCGAGAAATTCTATGAAAATCTTTAGAGATTTTAGTTTCGAGATTAGCTTTACCGATGGCCTTGTGCTCATGCATTAAATTTGCTTCAAACTTTAAAACTTTGATTGGAAACAAAGAAATATTGAGAGGAATTGGCAAGAAATCATTTGAATGAGAAGCTGTTCAGCGGTCATCCTCAACAAGTTACCAAAGAAACTTGGAGACCCTGGCGATTTCTGATTCCATGTGAATTTACGGGATTATACATGCAACGCATTGGCGATCTTGGTGAGAGCATAATCTCATGCCTTATCTGTATGGAACAATCTATCTCTTCCTGTATTGACCCGTCTTGCATGACATTGGAAACTTAGTGACCGTTTGCTCCTCGATCACTAAACAATCGGTATGCTGAAGATGTCTTTTGTAATGTGGGAAAATTCAATTTTCCAGTGCTTTGTAGTTGTTGATCTTTGAACCAGACCACCGAGTACCTTTAATTCTGGGGCTGATGTTTCTTAAAAAACCAGTCATGCTTTGATAGATGTTTCATGAGGGGAGATTACCCTTCGTGTTGCAAGGAAGCCTTCACATTCATCTGGACAAACTTCAAGATACCAAGCTGATTACAACCATTATGACGGGTGAACAAAAATTGACGTCATTGAAATGTTTAAAAATAATTTTACATTTAATGAGTTTAAATTTTGTAATCATAAAAAAGGGGGAGATTGTTGATATAATATAATGCCTAAAAACATTATTAATGTCTTTCACATCTTTACGATTTGATAATCACAAAATATAAAAACGTTCAACGTAAAATTAAACGTAAACAAGTAATTAGGAGTAAATTCTCTTTTCAACATTTACATCACTTAAAGGTATGAATAAATAAATGCATAATGCATTTTATGATCAAAGGAAATCTTTATTCAACCTCAAACTTTTATTAAATGTTGTAAACAATTTTATAAATATCACAAAACATTTTCTACATTTAAAAGAAATGTTTTATTCAAAATAAACATTTTGAATTTCAAATTTTCAAACCTAAAACGGGTAGAAAAAGTCCAGTAAACACCTCTCATGAATAAGACAAAAAGAGGAGCGGCTAAAAATGGGCGGCCCCCTTAAATACATGGGCGCCCCCCTTAATTATAAGAGGGCCGGCACCCTATTTAAGGGGACCGGCCATAGACCCCGCTCCTCCAGCTTGTCCTATAAATACTGGACTATTCCCCAACATTTTTCTCACCTTTTGCACTCATTCTTTCTGTTCTAAAACAGCCCACACATCTCTCTAAATCCTTTGATCATTTAATCATAAAGCTTTGTTTCCAAGTGATCCAAGCTCAATTCCTCAAGTGCAAGAGAAGAATACTTCCATCATTAATTGAAGAAGTATTACAACCCAAGTATACATTGCAATCTTATTGCATTCACACCATATCTTGTAAATCATTTGTAAATCTTGTAAAGTTGTGTAGTTATTAGGTTTTGGTGATTGTTGTAAGTATAGTTGGATCTTGGTGATCCTTTCTAGTAGTGTTAGTTAGTTGTGACATAAGTAGTGTGGTGAGGACAAGTAGTGAAGGTGTGAAGTTGTGAAGTTGTGAAGGTGTGAAGAAGTTGTGTAGTTGTGTTCAAGGTGTGAAGCTAAGTTGTGTAGTGAAGTTGTGAAGTAGTCGTGAAGTTGTGAAGTCGTGAACAAATTGTGAAGTTGTGTTGTGATAGATTGGTTCTAGCTAAGATTAGAACTCGACATCTAGCTTAGTGTCGGAAATAGATATAAGCAACGTTGTGTACGGTTTTCTCCGCCATAAAGGAGCTTGTTGACATAGTGAAGAAAACTCTCGAGTTAGGTGCTCGGGGAGTGGAGTAGGCCGAAGAGGAGCTTCGTAACCGAACCACTATAAATCCTTGTGTTGTGGTTTGATCTTTCCAACTCTTATCTTTTATTTGCTTCTACTTATTTACATTGTTCATATTGTGCAAGTTTTGAATTCACAAAAAGTCGAATCTAAGTTTTTATAAACAAACATAAATATTAAATCAAAAAGCGGTAAACTATTCAACCCCCCTTCTAGTTTTCCACAATTGGTATCAAGAGCCACGCTAAACAAGATTTTTAAAATAAATTGTATTTTAAAACTTGAATCGATCTATGGAATCGGAAAAATATTTAGAAGGGCAATCTATGCAAAGACCACCACTATTTGAAAGTGATGGATTTATTTATTGGAAAAATAGATTCGAAACTTATGTGAAGTCAAAAGATCTAGATCTTTGGCATGTTATTACCGATGGTGATTTTCCTCCTATTCAATTTAATCCCGAAACTAAAAAGGATGAAATTGTATCTTTTCATAAACAAGATGATGATCTTAAAAAGAAACTTGCAAAAAATAATGAAGCTAAAATGGTAATTTATAATGCTTTGCCACGTAAAGAATACGAAAGAATTTTTATGTGTCAAACCGCAAAAGAAATTTGGGATACTTTACTAATCACTCATCAAGGTAATAATCAAGTCAAAGCTAACAAAATAGATCTTCTTGTTCAACAATATGAACAATTTATGATTCCGGAAGAGGAGTCAATATATAATGCTTTTGCTAAATTTAACACTATTATTACTAGTCTAAAAGTACTTGATGAAAGTTTTGCTAGCAAGAATTATGTTAGGAAATTTTTTAGGGCACTACATCCAAAATGGCGGCGAAAGTCACGGCGATTGAAGAATTAAAGAATCTAACAATCTTACCTCTTGACGAACTTATTGAAAACTTGAAAGTTTATGAAGAAGTAAGTGATGAAGATAGCTCAAGTTCCGATAGTGAAGACGAAGAGTATGCTATGGCCGTAAAGGAATTCAAGAAATTCTTCAAGAGACGAGGAAGATTTGCAAGACAACCACGAGGCGATAGAAAAACATTCCAAAGAAGTAGAAATGATGGTTATGATAAAATCTTGTTTGACGTGCAAAGGTTGCGACTATTGAAGAATCAAAGGATTTAACATCTCTATCGCTTGATGAACTTATTGAAACTTGAAAGTTT
>BQNB010060863.1:0-32959 GCA_026074375.1 Tanacetum coccineum
TCTAAATTTTTCCAAAAAAGTTATGTAATGTAATATATAAGAATTATCACATAATTGTTACTATTAATCTACAGTAATAGTGAGTATATTTCCATGAGTATATTTTTTGAATTTGATAACATTAAGTTTTTCACTGGCACTTTTTTTTCTATTTTTAGAATTGACGAACAAAAACAAATTTTGCCCTTCTTGAAATTTTTTCTAGCTCCACCCTTGCGAGTTACTACTTTAACAAGTTAGTTCATAAACTATTAAAATTTACAATTTAACCCCCTATAACTTTTGTAACATTACATGTTACATGTTTTATATAAATTCAAATACGCTTTAAATTTTAGTTAAATAACAAATTAACTCAAAACAATCAAATAAATTTAACTTTTATCAATGCATATCATTTCTTTATTATTGATAACACTTTCTATTGAAGAATTGTATTAGCATTAACAAACTTATATTAGTATTGCTATGAAAATTATTTAAAATTAAAAAAAAAACAAAAAAGCGTAGCCTTATTTAAATTAGAATTCATAAATACTAAAGAAATTTTTTTACACCCGCTAGAACGAGCGGGCAATATTTTTCTCGTTATTATAAATTTTGTAAATATCTATTAATTGTTTACTAGATGAATATTATGTTCTTGTAAAAAATGTATATGATAAAAAGTATGTGAGTCTAAATGTTTCAATTAATTGTTTACTGCTAAACATAGATACATAAATTTAATCGAATTTATTTTTAATACCCTTAGTTGAAGTTAGACAGCTTAAAAACTCAAAACAGATTGACTCTATACTATAATAAGCTAATACCTACAAAGACTAACATAAATTAAGCTAAGAATATGACCTTAAAGATCTGCACAAACTGACATTTGAAAATTTAGACTATTTTTGATCAAAACACTATAAAGGTTTTTTTTCAAGGATTTTAGACTCAAAACAAATTATACTTGGTGCAAAATGAACTCAAACTAACCACAAATACAACACCATAAGCACTCATTTTATAAAAACCACCAATAAGCAGTTTAACACATAATTTAAGCTAGCATACTTAGGATTTTCTACAAACTCCCTAACGACTTAACAAATCCCATTTTGAGCTTATAAAAACTAACAAATAAACCTTATTAAAGCTTGTTAAATCTGTCTAGAGTGCCCAAAAACAATTTTTAACCTCTTTGGACCCATTTTAAAACTTAACCCAAACACTCCTTTAAGATTATAAAACTCAATATAAAGCTGATTTAGACCTTATTACCCATGGAAAACTGAAAACAAATAAAGGATAACTATATCAAAAGACTTTTAAGTAACTAATTAAAAACAATAAGCACAAACCAATAAGCTTAGCTTATAAACTAATTATGCTATTCATGAAACAGTTTTAACTCTGTATATAACTAATGATTATAAAATTTGAATAAAACTAATAAACTACTAAGATCTAAGCATAAAAGACAGAATAAGCACTAATAAGCAGGATTTAAGCAATGCAACAGTAGTTAAGCTAAATTAAGAGAAAGTGAGAAGTACCTTCATCCCAGCTTAACAGGGATATCAGCATGCTCTATGAGCTGTTCAACATGCTCTATGAGCTGTTCAACAAGCTCCAGCTTCTTTAGAACAAGCTCGTATGGTCATATAAGCCCATCCAGGTTTGGCTTATCTTCCAAGTTAAGCTGACGTGATTTAAGAGAGGATTAATGAAACATTAAAGCTTTGATAAGCTTTTGAGAAAGATTATCTAAGAAACCAAGTATACAAGAGCTTATGTAAATTATTTGAAAACACAGATTTAAGCTTGAATGCATAAAGTAAAAACAAGATTTAAATGACATTAAACTAAGATTTTCATCAATATTAAAAAGTTACAAAGCTTAAAATAAAAATACAATTTTAAAGTAAAATAAGCAGTAAATTAAGCATAAACCTACACTACTTCTACTATATTACACTAGATAATTTCTGTGTGATTTAGCCGTGTATTTATAGCCTTCAAATGAGAGTCTTCTAGGGTTTGAAGCGTCTTTAAAACTTCAATCTCGTCCCTTGATTCTCAAATCGTCCCTTTGAACCCTTGATTGCTTCCACGTTTTTCTCCACTGAATTAGTTTCATGGTTTCCAGGGTGTTGTTGGGTTGTCTTCTAAAAAGGAATTGAGTGGACAGAAAATGGGAGTGAGTGAAGTGGGTTGGTGATAAGTTTAACCCTGGTTGTTGCAGGGTAAAACGGGGAAGATGGGTGAACAGTGAAAAGGGCGGGTTTTGGTAATTTTGATTGGGTCAAGGGTTAAAGGGCGTTAAGGGAAAATGGTTATAGGGACTAACGGTGAAAAAGGTTGGGGACTAACTGTGTAAATCCATAAGGACTAACTGTGTTAGTCCTTAAGGACTAACGGTGTAAAGGGTTTAAAGCTGTTGGGTTATTGGGCTTTTGGGCTTATTATTTGGGCCAGTTTGGTTATGGATTGAATTTGGACATTTTTAAAAGACTTAGGCTTATTATTTTGGGCTTTTGATTTAATAAACAAGCTTAATGGGCTGACTAGACCCATTAACTTGGGTACGGGTTGGCCCAATAAGATGCTTATGTCATCGGCTTTGGTTTTTCGCTCTCTTTCCATTCCCGTGCTCGGTTTTTCTGGTTTTGGCTTTGTTTTTGTCTTTTTTGATATATCCGATACCTACACAGTATAAATCACAAAACAAGAATATACATTGTATTTGCTGTCTATTTTTGGTCATTTAGACTCGTTTTATTAGGTAAAAGGTATTTAAGCACATACCAAAATTTCTCATACTAAGTTATTGCCGTGTCCTCACGCAATGTCATAAGTACACGTTAAGAAAACCGAAAATTTCAACCCCCTAGACTAATTACCTTGAAAAGTAGCAAAGTGTTCATCTATGAGAATTAAGAAATCATTGGTTTTGAAACGCCCCGTATTACCATTTCACATAAAATATCACAAGTGACAATATGCATGACTTTTTGGATCACCGAACAAGAAACACTTTATGAATAGTGTCTCGAAGGATAAATTCGTCGTCCTTGATTTTTCACCTGCCCCAAACCAAGCTCAAAAACAAAATCATTGTTAAAAATAAGATAAGATGCTAAAACTACTCATATTTGTAATTTGTGTAAGCCTAGACTAACTTTTCACTCCCGATGGATCAACATCTAATAAATGTGTATGTGCTCATTTCAAATTTTGACCATCCAATCAACATTTAAAGATAGTTGTACCCTTTCTAAGCTTTGCGTTTCACTACGAGAATTATGATTCTTATGGTAAGATTGTCCCATGCAACGATCTTCTTCTCGGCACATCCCAGCCGAGACCGACTTAGGTGACCAGGCTTTTGACACCTCACAGAGAATAATATCGAGACTCTCAAACCTTTAGTATCAAAAATTCTCGTAGCTCCCGTTATTTCACTTAGAAAGTTTACAAAACACGCTAATTTTATTTAATATTTAAGATTGTGAAGGAGAGCTCATTCCATGTAGCGACTTTCTTCTCGGCACATCCCAACCGAAACCGGTTTAGGTGACTAGGCTTTTGACACCTCACAAAGAATAGCATCGGAATTTACGGGACCTTCAAATTCAAAATTTTTGGAATTAGCAAGTCTTAGTTCAAAAACATATTTAAATTTAAGAAAAATATATTTTTCCTTTATTTATTCAACCATCACACTTAAATTTAAAGCAACTTTAATAACTTTTTTTTAATATGCTACTAACATTATCACGATATAAAGGATAAAGAAAATTTATGTATAGATTTGAACTAAGACTCTTTATACTTTTTAAATCTAGAAATGTTGATTGTAAGCGGACTTTTAAGAGTAAAAATACTACTAACTTGTCTAATTTCCGAAAAGAGCACGTAAAATTAATCCGGTTAGAAGCTTCGAGGAGGAAAAGCCACAGATTACACTTATGAGCTTATAAGATTTCCAAATAATCCTTGCTTAGCATCTAACCTTACACTAGACTTGGACTCACTTGGGATTGGAACAAGGTCCTCAACACTAGACTTTATGAATTCGTCCGATTCCTTTTCAGGAATAGTGCTAAGTTCCCCATTCCCCATGATGAAAGAGTCCTCAGGCTTCATAGTTGGTAAGACGGGTGCGATTGCAATATACCAAAGAATTTGAGGCATTTCACTCAAATGAATAGAATTCTCCTCGTCATCATCATCATCGTAGTAAATAGGATTGAAACGTTGCGTAGGCTCGGGAGATTGAGTACGAATATTAGCAGCCTACAGTCGTTCATGAAACTCCTCAAACATAGATCACATACTTTCAATAAATTCATTATTTGATTTAATCAACTTATCACTTATCCACGCTGATCTTCTTGAATAGTAAGTTGAAGATCGATGGTATACTGTTGGGGTTGGTCAAAACCGAAGGAATTAGAATCTTAGCAAGGATTAGGCTCAAAGTAGTTATGATTCCTCGGTTGACACTGAAAACTTTCATGAGTCCCCCATAGTTTTCACAACAAAGATATTGTTGTGGGAAACTCGGTGAATTTTGTGGATAATAATTATCACAAAAGTTTTGATTGTAGCATTGTTCCTGCTCATAGACAAGTGAGAACCGTGGTGGACAATCATAACCATAGTGAGAATCGTTCCCACATAACTCACAAGAATACATCTGTGGTTGTGGAGGGTGGTCAAAAAAGTTCAGAGAATTATTGAAAGAATTCGGATTTGGATCATAATTGATTGGCTTTCCATCTCCATAAGTACAATTCAAACAAATTAAAATTTACTCCACACTGCTGGCACGTACATAGATAACAATAAAAGCTATCTGACGGTTGTCCATACACTACACACTCACGTTGGTTGTATGTCGAAATAAGAATTAAACGGATTAGAGGATAAAGAATGAGTATTAAACGAATATGAGGACAAAGAAGATTATTTATAGATTTTTAAAATAATATATGAGGAAATGAAATTAAAATAAGAAAGAAAAATATTTTTGGTAACCGATAGTCAAGGTGCACGGTAGCTCTCTAGAAAAAACGCACAAAGAAGCGGAGGAGTGGGTAAGCGCGAAGCGTTTTAAAAACCTTTTCCTTTTGGGTCGAAGTTCGTAGGATCGACCCTCCTTATACCTCTCTTATAGATTGTTTATCTAAAGGTGGGCCGATTTAACAATTGACAACACGGTTATTTTCAATATTGAAATAAAAGAAAATAAAAATAGAAGTATAAAATATTTTTGTATTTTCTATAAAAAACGAAACGAAAACTTTCACGGGGAAAGGATCTTCAAGGCTCGAACACAAACAATCTCGTAAAAATCGTTACACCTCTCCCCGGCAACGACGCCATTTTGATGTGCACGTTTTTACACGCACACGCAAAAGTAGTAGTATAGAAGTATCCCGAATAGAATAAAAATTACTTTACAAAAAGTAATAATTAATCTCCCGGAGTCGTGTCCACGGCGAGAGGTGAATGGAAATAGACAATAATATTGCAAATCGAGCTTGATTATCATCAAGATTTTGATTTTGGTTTCTATAACTACTAATGAAAACGTAAAAACATGTAAAAGCGAGTAAACAATTAAGACATTTAAGACATTTAAGGAATTAAGCATAAAACGTTAACGGGAAATTCAATACGCGACGAGTAAGCAAGTAAATCAAATCTAAGCCCTAAAAATGCAAATTTCAAATCTAAAAGTCCTAAGTGATTAAAAATAATTTTAAAAAAATAATTATATTTTTTTTACTTTTATTTTATTTTTTATGAATTAAAAACAGATTTAACATAAATAAAATATTAAAAATAGTAAAATAATTATTAAAAATCTAGAAAAACTATGAAAAATACTTTAACTTATGTAAAATCTATGAAAAATGAAAACAGGAAATTTGGCTGAAAGAATAAGCAAATAAAAATCAAATAAGCCTAATGAGCTAAAAGTGAACATGAGGGTAAATATTAAATGTTGCAAGGGACTAATAAAAAAGTCCCAAGGGCACAATGGTAAGGCTATGTGTGTGTGAAGGTGAGGTCGCAGGTTCAAGTCCTGGGCCTTACCTTTTTGCAAAACATTTTTTTTAATTTTCTTTTTGAAAACAGTTAAAGAATAAGGAAAATTAAGCACTTTTAAAAAAAAGAACTTTATACTAAAACTTATTAATAAGCTAAGAAAAAGCCAAATTAAAGCTGACAGTATGCAAAACTTAGCTAGGACTTGGTGAAATTAAGCCAAGACTGAGTGGGCTTTTCTACGACTCAATAAGTAATAAGAAAACTAAATAAACTTAAAAAGACCTAAACCTTAACCTGATAAGCACTTATGACATAGGAATAAGAAAATAACTAAGATGAAAAGCATTAAAAACATAAGACAGTTTGACTAAAAGGGACTTTTAAAAGACTTTATGAAACTCAGCTCATGCTAAATGATTTTTTAAAGCAAAACAAGAAGCCAAAAGCTAATGTAGCAACTGAAGAAGCGTAAAACATATGGAGATTAACATTCAAAGAATTCAAATAAGAAGAAATTAAGAAAAATGATTAAGAAAATAAGCTAGAAAAAGGACTTGAAAAAGACAGACTATACAACTTCTTTTTTAGTTTTTTTGATGAAAATTGACGACTTGCAGAGCAAATTTTAAGACTTAAAAAGGACTTAGACAGCTTAAAAACTCAAAACAGATTGACTCTAGACTATAATAAGCTAATACCTACAAAGACTAACCTAAATTAAGCTAAGAATATGACCTTAAAAGATCTGCACAAACTGACATTTGAAAATTTAGACTGTTTTTAACCAAAACACTTTAAAGGTTTTTTTTCAAGGATTTTAGACTCAAAACGGATTATACTTGGTGCAAAATGAACTCAAACTAACCATAAATACAACACCATAAGCACTCATTTTATAAAAACCACCAATAAGCAGTTTAGCACATCATTTAAGCTAGCATACTTAGGATTTTGAACAAACTCCCTAACAACTTAACAAATCCTATTCTGAGCTTATAAAAACTAACAAATAAACCTTATTAAAGCTTGTTAAATCTGACTAGAGTGCCCAAAAACAATTTTTAACCTATTTTAAAACTTAACCCAAACACTCCTTTAAGATTATGAAACTCAATATAAAGCTGATTTAGACCTTATTACGCATGGGAAACTAAAAACAAATAAAGCATAACTATATCAAAAGACTTTTAAGTAACTAGTTAAAAACAATAAGCACAAACCAATAAGCTTAGCTTATAAACTAATTGTGTTATTCATGAAACAGTTTTGACTATGTATATATAACTAATGATTATAAAAATAGAATAAAACTAATAAACTACTAAGATCTAAACATAAAAGACAGAATAAGCACTAATAAGCAGGATTTAAGCAATGCAACAGTAGTTAAGCTAAATTAAGAGAAAGTGAGAAGTACCTTCATCCCAGCTTAACAGGGATATCAACGCGCTCTATAAGCTATTCAACAAGCTCTAGCTTGTTTAGAACAAGCTGGTATGGTCATATAAGCTCATTTAGGTTTGGCTTATCTTCCAAGTTAAGCTGAGGTGATTTAAAAGAGGATTAATGAAACAGTAAAGCTTAGATAAGCTTTTGAGAAAGCTTATCTAAGAAACCAAGTATACAAGATCTTATGTAAATTACTTGAAAACACAGATTTAAGCTTGAGTGCATAAAGTAAAAACAGGATTTAAATGACATTAAACTGAGATTTTCATCAATATTAAAAAGTTACAAAGCTTAAAATAAAAATACAATTTTAAAGGAAAATAAGCAGTAGATTAAGCATAAACCTACACTACTTCTACTATATTACACTAGATAATTTTCTGTGTGATTTAGCAGTGTATTTATAGCCTTTAAATAAGAGTCTTCTAGGGTTTGGAGCATCTTCAAGCCTTCAATCTCGTCCCTTGATTCTCAAATCGTCCCTCTGAACCCTTGATTGCTTCCACGTTTTTCTCCACCGAATTAGTTTCATGGTTTCTAGGGTGTTGTTGGGTTGTCTTCTAAAAAGGAATTGAGTGGAGAGAAAATAGGAGTGAGTGGAGTGGGTTGGTGATAAGTTTAACCCTGGTTGTTGCAGGGTAAAACGGGGAAGATGGGTGAACAGTGAAAATGACGGGTTTTGGTAATTTTGACTAGGTCAAGGGTTAAAGGGCGTTAAGGGAAAATGGTTATAGGGACTAACGATGAAAAAGGTTAGGGACTAACTGTGTAAACCCATAAGGACTAACTGTGTTAGTCCTTAAGGACTAACGGTGTAAAGGGTTTAAAGTTGTTGGGTTGTTGGGCTTTTGGGCTTATTATTTAGGTCAGTTTAGTTACGGATTGGATTTGGACATTTTTAAAAGATTTAGGCTTATTATTTTGGGCTTTTGATTTAATAAACAAGCTTAAAGGGCCGACTCGGCCCATTAACTTGGGTACGGGTTGGCCCAATAAGATTCTTATGTCCTCGGCTTTGGTTTTTTATGCTCTTTCCATTCCTGTGCTCGGTTTTGTTAGGTTTTGGCTTCGTTTTTGTCTTTTTTGATATATCTGATACCTGCACAGTATAAATTACAAAACAAGCATATACATTGTATTTTCTGTCTGTTTTTGGTAATTTAGCCTCGTTTTATTAGGTAAAAGGTATGTGTATTTAAGTACAGACCAATGACGTGGGCTTGAAGGCCCATTAAGCCTTATTTGATCGTATGGGTTAAGTCAAATAGCTTAATGCTTTATCCTTTCAAAAATAAACTAATAATATCCAAAAAAAACAAAGTTACAAAAAAATAAGTGTTGGGCTAATTAAGTACCCAATTGTCTCTGCCTAGATTTAAACTGAAATTAGACTAAGTATAGAAGACCCGCTGGGTGAAAAGCATCAGAGGGTATGAAGACCCGCTGAGTGCAAAGTATCAGAGGGTAATGAAGAGCCGCTGAGTGCAAAGCATCAGAGGGTATGAAGACCCGCTGAGTGCAAAGCATCAAAGGGCAATGAAGACCCGCTGAGTGCAAAGCACCAATGGTTGATTAAAGACTCACTGATGGCATAGCCTCAACGAGCAACCTCAGAGACATTCAAGTCAAATACATCGTCAAAGAAGTCGAAGATTACTTGAAGACATACTCGCCAGCTGAGATGGATATCAGATGGTATGTAGAAGGAATGCTCTGAAGGTTTTAAGGTGAGTCAGGGGTGACAATACCCTGATGAACCTATTACCCTTTAAATAAGAGCAAGTGGACTTAAGCGTGCCTCAAAGATTTTAGGCGGGAAATTCTATAAAGCTAAAGCATAAGGGCAAATGACTTTATAGAATTAACAAATACAAAAGTATGGGTTAGTAGAAGTATGAAGAGTGTTTTTAGGAGAAGAAGCAAAAAGTAAGGAAGCACTCAACCACTTGAATTATGCCATGTCATAATACACACCACAACCCTAACTAAACCAACACTATAAATAGAATAGGCATAAGGGAGTAAAAGGCATCGTTTACATTATTGTATTTCTTACTTAGTCTTTTACTCCTTTAGAACTTACATGATAGTCTTGCTAGACTATACAAATACTCAAGTTTACTTGTTTGAAGGGTAATCTTACATTGTCACTCAACGTGTGCGATCCATAGCACTTGTAATTCTTTGATTCTTATCAATAAATTATTACACGTTTGAAAAGTATTTATCTATCTGTTGATTTGTGTTATAGTATTATAGACGTATTAAATTGGGACTTTTAATTGGTATCAGAGCAGATCGATTTATAAAACCTTTAGAATCTGTTCTTTGTTTTAAAACAAATCAAGATCCAATCATGTCTGATACTGTACCACCTATCCCACCACCTTTTGGAGCTAACACTGGAAATCTAGGTAGCCCTATTAGAGCTGGTAAACAAACAGACACCATCAACAACACTACTACTACTAATGTAGCTCAGAATGTTGTTGATGATAATCTACCTCAACTTTTTGATAGTAGAGGAGGATCTCATGTCACAAATGTCCCTACGTTTGATAAAGAGGATTTCTTAAGTTGGAAAGACAGGTTCATGATCTACCTTGATGGTCTTGAACCTTATCTTTTGAAAATACTAGAAAATGGACCATTTGTGCCCTTGTCACCTTTGTCCACTCCTACAAATCCTTTACCCAAACCACAGAATCAATGGTCACAAGCTGACAGAAGGCTTGCTAATCAAGATAAGAGATTAAAAAGTATCCTTATTTCTTGTTTTCCCACAAATGTAATGAAGTCTGTCATAAAGAGTACCAGTGACAAAGCCATTTGGACTGATCTTATCCTAACTCATAAAGGACCTTTTGAAACAAAAGACACCAAAATTGCTGCCTTAAGACTCAAATTCAATGCTTTCAAAGCACTTAAAGGAGAGAAAGTGAATGGAACATTCATAAGGCTGAGGAATCTGTTAAATGATCTTGAAAACAATGGTGTTTCAATTTCACAAGCTGAAGTTAATGCCACGTTTGTTAACAGCTTACCAAGAAAATTGTTAAGTATGAATCAAACGTAGAGGGCCAACAATTCTATCAAAAATGAGACTCTGGCAGCTCTGTATGGTAAGTATAACTATGAAGAAGGTCTGATTGATCAAATTTATGAGTTAGAGTCATCAGGATTCACTATTCAAGGTTCAAAAGCCTTGATTTCTAACCCCATTATACAGGAGAGTGACTCTGACATTAAAGAAGATCAGAGGAGCAGTAGTGAATTCTTAGCTGACTTGAATGCCGAGTTTCATGAAAGAGCCTTACTAGCAAATCAATGAAGATTCTAAAAAAGGTGTAAAACCCGAATTTTGAAAATTTGAATTTTTCATTTCATATTATTAATTTTGAAGTATAACATAAGGTATAATAAAAGAAGTTGGAAATAAACACTTTAAGTTAGGAATTTTGGAAATAATAAAAATATAACCTAAAGTAATTATTAAAATATATATATATATATATATATGTGGGGACTTTTTTTTCAGAACCATTCTTAGTGCGAGAACTGACAGAACACCAAAAACATACATGCACGCCTTTTAAAAATCAAAAAAATACATGAAAATCATAAGAATCCACCTATGTTCTTCAGTATCATCATGAACTCTTCCTCTTTTTTCACAAAAAACTTACACACGGCCGCATATTGTTGTTGCACGCTTATAAGGAATATACATGACACCTTCAAAAGATAAATTTTTTGTTTTTCCATTTCTTATCAAATTCTTTATAAACAACTATGTTTTTTTTAAACATAATATGTTGTTTTTAGACTATAATGTGCAACAAAAATTACAAGTATTGAAGGCGTTGCATCCATGTTTTTGGTGTTCTGTCAGTGCTCGCATTAAGAATGGTTCTGAAAAGAAAGTCTGACTTATTCTATATATATATTACTATATATATATATATATCATATATATATATTTATATATTTATATATATATATATATATTAAAAGATCAATTGGGGGAGGCTAGATTTATTTTTATATAAATTAAATATAAATATAAAATTATTTTAAAATTTTGATTAATTTAATGATTTACTTCCTTTTTAGTTAAAACATATCTTTAAGGGATAAGTAATAAAGGTTTTTGGTAAGATTTTGTGTAGTGTTTAAAAAAGGTAAAAAATTATAATTGTCTCCCCCCTTTTGACCATATGGCCGGCCATTATGGCTTGTAACACACCAAATCAATATTTTTTTTAGTTTAGTTAAAAAGGGAAAATAGTGTGATAAAAAGGGAAACTAGCTATATAATTTGCAATACATTAATTTGTCCTTATCCTCTCTCCTATATATACCAAACGTCCCTACCCCTCTCTCAAAGTATTTTAAATATCTCATTACACGTTACAAAAACCCTAAGTTAACCACGATAGAAAAACCCTAAGTTAACCACGCACCCCTGCAAAAAAAACCGCTCTATAAACCCTAATTAAGTAAACCTGTCATTACACAATCCCTACCTCAATGTCTTCAACGAAGAAAGTGTTTCAACCAGAAGAACTCAGAGCCGGATTCCAGAAAAAGCAAGAACTGAAGCTAAACGAAAACATCCCCACCTCAAAGAAAAAAAAGAAAAAAAAAGAGAATAACATATGTAAGCATTGCAGGGGTTCTGTCTCGGAGAAAAAAGCTACGATAATTCCGAAGAGTCACGATGTTCTTGGTCCATGGTATCATTTGAATTGTATTGTATTTCATAACAATGCGGGGAGTCTAGAGTCGATTATAGGATTTGCGGGTCTTAAGGTCCGATTTGTTGGAATATGTCCAAGTATAAATTAATATATGTCTGGATTATTTATTCGAGCCTACGGGGACGCACGCGTTAATACGTAAAACAATTAAAGAATATATTAAACGTAATATATTTATATGATAAGCCTAACTTATGTTAAATAGTTAAAGTAAATATTTAATGAGTTATTAATATGGCATTTAAAGAAAAAAGAGAGTAACGGTTTTCCTTTTAATTGGTCATAAACCCCTATTAAGGAGGTGAGAGGGTTTTTCTTACAAGCACAACGAATTTAGCCTATAAATAGAGGTTAAGAGATTCATTGTTGAGAGACCTTGAAAAACATAATCCCTAAATCTCTCTCCATCTTTTTTGTTTATTCGATCGACCAAAAACTCAAAAGGGTTTTCAGTTCTTGTGTTGGTTCGATCCAAGGGGAAAAACCATAAGGGTTTCAATCATTGATTTCTACGAGAACGTGGTGGTTTTTTATTGTTTCACTACTAGGACTAGCATACTTAATTGTTTAGCTAAAGAACGTATTGTAATTGTGTGGTGTGTTGAAGTAGAGGGATTATACTTTGATCTGGTGGTTACGCGTGGTGTTATACATACGCGTATATTCAAGGAGGTGTAACGTTTATTGCTAAAAGGTACCACATCTTATAATTCTTGTTATTATTGAAATTCTATAGTGTTTACTTTACACTGCGTACTCATGTGTTTAATGGTTAATTAGATTAAAATAACAACAGTGGCCATCACGGAGACAGAGTGTAGACATTTGTAGTTTCATGTAATTCAAATTCACAAAAATTAGGTTCTTGATTAATTTTAAGCCCACTCTGGGCGTTTTATGCATAATGAGTCAATTCTTTATGTATAAGTACATTTTTTATTAATTATTAAAAGTAAATTTGACGAATTTATAGGTTTGTATGAAATTTTATTAAAACTTGTTGGGTTTAATTGTTAATTGATCGGTTTTATACTCTTTATTAATTGTTAATGCGGTGTCCATGATAAATCCATGCAAATTTATCATGGATCGACATGTGATATAATATTGTTAATTGTTAATGGTTTTATGCAAATATGATGATCAAGAATTAAAAACATAGACATTAAATTTAATTGGTAAGGAGATCTTACGATTTTAAAAAGCTTGGGAAGACCTTTGCTAAGTCTTAATGGCGGCTATAAGGTGTTTTAAATTTTTTGTGCTATGTGGTATAGTACTTGTATATGGCTTACGCATATAGATTATATCGATGTTATGTGGACGGATTCATTGATGATGTAGCCTTATTTGTATATATACTTGTTTTTAATTATTAGATAATAAGGATCATTATTGATTTTGCATGACTTAATGGTTTATAGTTGTTATTTGAATTAATTGTTATGTGAATTTGGTTTTATGTTTTTATTGTTTTATTGTAAGTATTGGTCTTGTGAGAATTAAAGGGTTTTTCGAAATTAAATTTAAAAATGTTTTATTATTATAAAATAAGATTTATTATGGATATTTATAGTTCATATATGAGTTTTACTATATTTTGTTCTTTTTTTTGTGTGGTTAAAAAATGGTCGCATTTAGTCTCTTGGGATGTTCGTCATATGTCCATAGGATATATCTAGATAAGTGAAGTGGAGGAGAGTGGTTTCCTTAGATTTCAGGTTTTTATAAGCTTCGCGCTAACCTGTTTACTAAGCGGCTGTGGTCGTGGGAACGTAGATTGGGGGGTTGAGGGGGAGGAAGGTGGGGGACACGAACGGGGTTGATGTGGGAGTAGTGGAGGGGGGGGAGGGGGGCGGCTGGAGGGGAAGTCGGAGGGGGGGTGAGGGCGAGGGGGGAGGGGGGGGAGTGGAGCAGGGAAGTGGACTGGTGGGAGATGGCGAGGGAGGGGGAGTCGGTGGGGCGGGGGGGGGGAGGGGGGAGGGGGGAGGCGTGGGTGTTAGATGGAGGGGCGGGAGAGGGTTTCCTTTGGTCGTATTGGAGTTACCGTGAAACATGGTATGTCACTACAGTGTCATTATTTGACCATTCTTTAATCTTTATGTTTGAAAACATGTTGAATCGTCAATTTTAAAAAGGTAACACTATTTATACATTAGATGTATAGAAAATGAGTGATACCTTAATAAGTTACTTAATTGAGTAAAATATTTATTAAAATCTATGATACGAAGATGTATGCATGCTTCTTCTACCTATTTGCACGACATAAATTACCATTTTTAAATAAGTTAATATCCCATAAATTTGAAAGTAACATTTGCAAATGCTTTTACTATCGCGTGAGACGTGTTTGTAGATCGTGAATCCAATTGTGATCATCACTTTTTCGTTGAGACGTTAGTGTTTCATTAATCACTGTTCTTGATTGGACGACTTTAATCAGTTTAGAGGTAAGACCTAATTGTGACGGCAAAGATGGGATGAAACATGCTTACTAGTATATTATTGTAATAAAGTAAGTCCTCATAAGGTTCTAGGAATTGCACGGGGCAATTATTGATCGTCAATTAACTTTTGAATACACCATCACTAGCAGATCAACTGATGTGGTGGTGGTATGGCAAGTAGGGTCCTAGCCTGTAGAAAATTAATTGTTTATTTGATTAAACTTGGGTAGTTAATTTTCTTCAAGGAGTATTGACGAAAATACTAATTCTTGAACTTTACTATGTTTTGTAAATGGCATTACCTGTCTAAAACATAAACCATTCGGCATTCAGGTCAATGTTTGAAAGAGAAGAACTTTCTGGAACTAATTTCAATGACTAGCTTCGTTGACTTAAGTTAGTCTTGAGAGTCAACTTGAGAATTGAAAGGAAATTGTTTGTCATTGAACAACCTATTTCCCCTACTTCACCTACCAATTCCGAGTACTTGCGTAGTGGAATGCAGTATATTATTCATAATGAAGTGGCTTGTCTTATGCTCGAAAGTATGACTCCTGAACTTTAAAGACAATTCAAAAATTCCTCACGTTATGAAATGCTTCAGGAGCTTAAATCCATGTTTGAGAAACAAGCTGGAGTGGAGTGGTTTGACCTGATCCAAACTTTCCAGGCTTGCAAACAGGATGAGGGAAAACCAGTTGGCCCATATGTCATTAGATGAAGAATTATGTAGAACTGGAACATCTTGGTTATGTGCTACCACAAGATCTTACTGTTGGTCTTATCTTAAATGGCCTCACTAGTGATTTTGCTGGATTTTTAAGAAATTACAATATGCATAACATGAGGAAGACAGTTGGTAAACTACATGCTATGCTCATTGAGTATGAAAAGAGTTTACCTAAAAAGGCTAAAACACCACAAGTAATGATGATTAAAGGTGGTAAAATCCAGAAATCCAATAAGAAATCGCTTAAAGCTAAAGGTAAGGGTAAAGCTAATGGCAAGGGAAATGATAAACAAGTTTATATCCCTAAGCCTAAAAACCCTAAACCTTCTGCTACAAAGCACCCAGCTAAGGATGACACCTGCCACCACTGCAAAGAGGTGGGTCATTGTAAGAGGAATTGTCCTGCTTACCTTGTTGAGTTGATTAAGAAGAAGAAGCAAGTTGGCACTGCCAGTTCTTCAAATGTCTTCATAATAGAATTATTTTTTTTCCTATTAAATCCTGGGTGTATGACACTAGTTGTGGTACTCATATTTGTAACACAAAACATGTTCTTGGAGGAGTAAAAAAGCTGAAACAAGTAGAAGCTATTGGAAGTTATGACTTAGTTTTGCCTAATGGACTTGTAATTTGTTTAAACAATTGTCATTATGCACCTTCTATAACTAGAGGTGTTGTTTCAGTTCACCGTTTGGTAGAAAATGGATTTTTCCAGTATTTTACGGATTTTAGAATTTTAGTTTCTAAGAACAATGTGTTTATTTAAATGCTATTCCCAGTAATGGTATTTATGAAATTGATATGCATGATCTTGTACCAAATGATAATTCTATTTATAATGTTAGCACTAAAAGAGCCAAACATAATTTGGACTATACTTATCTATGGCACTGCCATCTTGTTCATATAAGTAAGAAACACATTGAAAAGCTACAACAAGAAGGGCTTTTAAAATCAACAGATGATGAGTCATTTGATTAATGCGTATCTTGTTTATCTGGCAAGATGACTAGGAAATCATTTCCACATCATCCCGAAAGGGCGACTGATCTTCTTAGAATAATACATACTGATGTGTGTGGTCCACTTAGACATGTGTCAAGACAAGGTGCTAGCTACTTCATTACATTCACGGATGATTATAGTCATTATGGTTATGTTTATCTTCTTAAACATAAACATGAGGTCTTTGAAACATTAAAGGTGTTTAAGAATGAAGTGGAAAATCAACTCGGGAA
This sequence comes from Tanacetum coccineum, assembly GCA_026074375.1. Classification (NCBI taxonomy): domain Eukaryota; kingdom Viridiplantae; phylum Streptophyta; class Magnoliopsida; order Asterales; family Asteraceae; genus Tanacetum; species Tanacetum coccineum. The sequence goes on from BQNB010060863.1 coordinate 16,676, forward strand.
GACAATCAAGGCTCTTCGATTAGATCGAGGTGGCGAATACATAAGCCAAGAGTTTAAAGATTATCTTAAAGCATGTGGAATTGTCTAACAGCTTACTCCTCCATACACACCACAACACAATGGCGTGTCTGAAAGAAGAAATCGTACTTTATTAGACATGGTTCGATCTATGATGAATCTTACAACTCTGCCGTTATCCTTTTGGGATTATGCTCTAGAGTCTGCAAAACGCATTCTCAATATGGTTCCAACCAAGTAGGTTGATAAGACTCCATATGAATTACGGTATGGAAAAGTTCCTAATCCGTCTTACTTAAAGGTGGCGCTTGTGAAGTGGGATACGCCTAACAAACTCTAATAAAGATCTGTTAAGTGTATCTTTATAGGTTACCCAAAGGAAACGATAGGTTACTATTTTTACTTCCCACCTGAAAATAAAATAGTTGTTGCGAGGTATGCTGAGTTCTTTGAGAAAAATCTCATAACTTAAGAAGTCAGTGGGAGGGACATAGATCTTGAAGAAATTCAAGATGAAGATACATCACCTTCTGAAATCACTAGCGAAGTTCCTATAAAGGTTGAAGGTTTTGAACCACCTCAAGAGGAAGTGATTCTGGTTCGTAGGTCTGAAAGGACACATCGAGCTCCAAATCGTTTATGTCTAAATGTAGAGGTGGAGGAGCATAGTCTAGGAGATCTTAATGAGCCCACTAGCTATAAAGCCACGATGTTAGATTCTGAATCTAATAAGTGGATCGATGTTATGAATGCGGAAATATAATCCATGATAGACAATATGGTATGGGTCTTGGTTGATGTTCCTCCTAATTGTAAGACCGTTGGGAGTAAGTGGATTTTTAAGAAAAAGACCGACATAGATGGTATTGTACACACCTATAAAGCTCGTCTGGTAGCAAAGGGTTATACTCAACTCTACAGGGTTGATTATGAAGAAACGTTCTCACCCGTCGCTGACATTAGAGCTATTAGGATTCTCATATCTATAGCGGCATACTATGATTATGAGATATGGCAAATGGATGTTAAAACAGCCTTCTTAAATGGTTATCTTGATGAAGACATTTATATGGTACAACCTGAAGGTTTTGTTGATCTAAATCATCCCAGGAAAATATGCAAGCTTCAAAGATCCATTTATAGTCTTAAGCAAGCATCAAGAAGCTGGAATAAAAGATTTGATAAGGAAATCAAAAAGTTTGGTTTTGCTCAAAATCTTGATGAGCCATGTGTATATCAAAAGGCTAGTGGGAGTAATGTTACATTCCTCATCTTTATGTTGATGACATAATCATCATGGGAAATCACATTCCTAGTTTACAAAGTGTAAAGGATTATCTTGAAAAGTGTTTTGCTATGAAAGATTTAGGGGAAGCAACATTTATTCTTGAAATCAAAATCTACAGAGATAGGTCAAAGCGATCGATTGGACTTGGTCAAAATACTTATATGGATAAGATCTTAAAGAGATATAAAATGGATAATTCCAAACGTGGTCATATCCCCATGCAAGAAAGACTTGACTTGAAGAAAACATAAGGTGCTTCAACACCTGAAGAGGTGAAGCGTATGAAAAATGTACCGTATGCTTCGGTTGTGGGTTCCATTATGTATGATGTAAGATGCACTAGACCTGATGTTACGTTCGCGCAAAATATTACCAGCCGGTTTTAACAGAATCCTGGTGAATGTCACTGGACTGCTGTGAAAAATATTCTTAAGTATTTAAGAAATACTAAAGATATGTTCTTGGTTTATGGTGGAAATCCAAAAGCTGAACTTCGAGTTGATTGCTATTGCAATGCTGGATTTGAGACTAATATAGATGATATGAAATCTCTGACATGATACGTTTCATTTTGAACGAAAGCGCAATAGACTAGAAAAGCTCCAAAGTAAAGTAATACTGCAATGCCTGCTACATAAGCTGAATTACATAGCTGCTTAAGAAGAAGAGATGGAAGCTGTTTGGATTAGGAAGTTTATTTCAGGGCTTGGTATAGTATCAACAATAAACGAACCAATTAAGATGTTTTGCGACAATTCAGCCGCACTTCTTATCGCCAACGAACCCGGGATTCATATGGGCGCCAGACACTATCATAGAAGTAACCTTCTAAAAGTTCACACAGATAACAATCTAGCATATCCTTTTATGAAGGCTTTACCTAAAGGGAAGCTTACTCAACATGCTAGGAGCATGGGACTTCGTTTAGCTAGTAGTTTCATGTAGATATGTGTTTAGTATTTGGATAAGGGATGATTGAACAATTTATTTTATGATAATGATACGTGGTATTTTTGTTATTTTTATCTTAAATTGTGTCCTATATTTGCATGTTTAAATCCGTAAATAATAATAGTTATTATTCTAAATTAATCCGTTGTCAATTAACAATATGTGAATATTGTTAAACTAAGACAATTATGAGTGATTGGTGATATTGTAGATATTAAGGATGTGTCCACCAAACTCACATGATATTTATAAGATGAATATTGGATTTCCCCACAAGAATGTTACTTTATGGATCGTCGTCATTAAGTAAATCTTGTAAATGGTTTTATTTACAAAATCATTAGACTTGAGATACAAGTAGGTCTTGCATATGTGGATAATCCTTCTTGATCTAGTCTAAGTTATCCTGAAACATGGATAACTAATAAGGGCTATTTTAAAAGTGATTTTGAAACATGATGACTTGGCACTTGTAGTCAATATATAATTTGTTCCTTCAATAGTTGAAGTATGATGCCACTGGGCCCCTCGTAGAATTAATCAGATGTGTGTATGGCCGTACCCGAAAACTCATGCAGATATGTCTCATTAATTTTCGGTAATCTTGATTAGTTACATATACGAGAAACAAAATAGTTAAATAATGGAATGACATTGATCCATATCCATTTTTAACACGGTATCGGAAACAAAGGGATTGTAAATTCATAAATCATTTGTCTGTGTCTTTATGAAACCACACTCGAATATTTCTGGGAGCATTGGCGTGTTGCTAGACGCTTACAAATGTTATTATATAATTTATAAATGTCCAAGTGGGAGCTGTTGGATTATGAACAAATATAAATTATATATGTCTGGGAATTTATTCGAGCCTACGGAGACGCACACGTTAATACGTAGAACGATGTTTTTATATATTAAGGTAATATATAATTAGTGATTTAGCAAACAATTGATAGTTACATTAGTTAGTTGTTTAAACGTTAAACTGAGAGGACTAATGTGTAAAACTGAGAAAAAGGAAATTACGGGTTGCCCCCTCTTCCCTTGGTCGGTCGAAATCTCAATCCCACAAGGATTGGGATTGCTTGCCAAGACTTTGAGCCTATATATAGAGAACATGGGTTCATTATTTGATACACACTTTAGAATATCAAAACCCTAAATCTCTCTTGCTCTTTCCTCTTGCTCAACCGGTTTTAAAAACTCTAGGGGTTTTGTTTTCCTTGTTCTTCCTTGGTGAGATCGAAAAAGAACCCACAAGAGTGTCGTTTTGGTTTGTGGTTCTACCTCAAGAACACAAGGGTGTTCGGTTTTAGTTGATTGTCAAGTTTCGGGCATTGTTTGCTAAACCACTACTAGTACTAGCATACTTCATCGTTTGCTACGAACGTATTATGTGTGTAAACTTAGAGGGATTATTCTTTTGATCCTTGGTGGTTTCGCGTGGTGTTATACACACCCGTATATTGAAGACGGTGTAACGTTTATTGATAAAAGCATGGTAACGTTTCTTGCTAAAAGGTACACATCTTCAATCCCTTGTTAATTATAAGTTCGATACGTGTTTGATCTTTCCGATGCGTACTCGTGATATGTTTAAATGGTTAAATAGATCTAAAATCTCAACAAAACTCCACAACAATACAATCACTTCAATATGGGCAACTTGAGTTGGAATAATTTGTTTTACCAACTACAAAATTTTGACAATTATATCAAGAACAACAGGTCATCGTTTTCAGTCAATAAAAAAGACAAACCATTCGACCGCACCTATTTTTACTTCATCAATAACACTAATAAAACTAAATTACCCAAACCCCTAATTTTTTCATTAACCATTAAAACACAAATTCAATAAAATAAGAAAAAAACGCAAACCTTTATTCGCCGCTAAGTAGTGTATTTAGCGCTGGCTTAACTATCATATACCTTGCTGCGACAAAACCTTAATATGAAAACGAAAATAAATCGAAAATAAATTACGTTAATATAACTATTAATTTCATTAACAAAGATTTTAGAATCAAATTTAAGAAAAATAAGACACCTAATTGTTGGTGGAAAAACGGAAGCAAAAGAAGGATCAAAGGCATGAAACAATAACAACTTCTTCACCTGTAAAAAAACAATTCAACTTTTCTATTTTTTTTTGCAAAACCATCTAAATCAACTATCACAAATAATCCAATAAGAAGACTCACAAATTGAGCTATATGTTTTTGTTGCCTGATGATTCGACCGACCTAATCTTATCCGGTGTTCAAGATCAGGTGGTAGAAGATAAGAACGGTGCTCATGTGGCTTTTAAAAAAGTGTGAAAGTTGTCCCTATTAAAAGACAGAAACAATATGGATGGGCCAAACAAAACAGGCTCATGGAAGCCCACCACCAAAACGACAGAAAAAAGCACAAACAAATGTCGTTTTTGTTTTGATCTTTAGTATAGTATACAATTACCATTATTTCAAACCACTGTACTATGATATTATTAGAGGTAAGAAGTTTGAATTTTTATATGGCTTGTCTCATTGCGGATAATAGGTCACACCAGACGATTGTTGGCGCATAACAACGACGGTGTACAGTAACGTTAATTTGTATGTGCATTTTTCTAATGTACATATGGTTGTAGAGTGAAAGTGAAGAAAGTTAATTAAACATTACGGTAAAAAAATTAATCAATTGCATTGCCTTTTATAAGTAAAATTATTTAGCCTAAACAATAATACTCGTTTTTTAAGGTTTAACCAAATGTGTATTTGCTTTATATAGAGCATAGATAACAAAACTATATAAAACATTATTTAAAATACTCGTGAAATTTACAGATTTCAGTGAGATGAGCGAACTAAAACACGATATTGTGTATAGCATTTTTTTTGTTTGTTACCGTCTCACCCGTTTTAATGCTTCTTTATAGTGTGGGTGTGTTTTGGAAGGTTTAACCATGTAATGTATTTGATCGTTTGATGTTTTTTTTAGGTTTAGGTTCATCGGAACATTTAGGATATGTTAATACACACCGTTTCTGTAACAATATGTGAAATACAATGTTCTTTACTTCTTTGCATGTTTAAGGTGGTGTTTGTTTCGGCTTATATGTGGGCTTATGAGCTTATTTCATTTCGGCTTATATTTCATAAACCTTAATTTTTCGGCTTATTTTGAGACTTGCGGACTTATATAAGCCGAAATCAAATAAGCTCATAAGCCCACATATAAGTCTCAAAATAAATGTACATAGTTGGTAGTTCACTCAAGAAAGTGTCCTTTCAAATTCATGTATTTATCTGCACCAAAACCGCCCATAAACACAGTAACAAGAAGTGAAGAACCTTTCGACTTAAGCGAACCACAAAACGGGTGTGTGTCGTCACACTTTAAAAGATTAGATTTTTGTTAATTGGGACCTAAGATTTTTTGTTTTGCCGAAAAGGGCATAATAATCCAAATACAATAATTCATGTTTGTACATTATCACCCTACTTTTATAATTAATTTCATATATACCCAAAGTGCAAGTATTGAATGCATAATGTATAATGTTTTTAATGCATGTTTGAGTATTTTTGAAATTTCTAACTAAAAGTAGGGGAGATATGAAATTGCCCCTATAATTATTATCCTTCCATTTAACATCGACTAATGTCATTCTTGAATCATCATTACGTCATATATAGAGGCTCTAGAAGGCTGATCCACACCAGAACAACGACGTATGTGGTGTAAGTATAAAATTTGAATTTACACTTAACATACAATGTTATAATTCTTTCGTTACTAAATATAGTAATAGTAATAAACTAATACAATTTGTAAATATACTCACCATTAATACGATGAATGAGTCTTTTTTAATACACCGAACCGGTTTTGACTAAAATCGATTCGGTTAAAAAACGGTTTTTCATATTGAAAATGCTTAACTGGTTCGATTAGTCAACCGGTTTAACTGGTTTTTATGTAACCGGTTCGGGTAAAAACCGGGTTTAACCAGTTTACAAACCGGTACGGTCGATTTCTCTTAAACCGGTTACGAAACCGTCGGTTCAGTTTAAGAGAAACCGGTTTTAAAAAACTGATTTAAAAAAAACGATTTCGATTTTTTTCCCGGTTCGGTTCATGAACCCTTTTTTTTACACCTCTAGACCTAACCAAGCCGGTATACGATTAGGCCATGTTAATATTAGTTATAATCACAATTCACAAGTATATAAAGTAAGAAAACCACATGGACTAAATAGTCTAGAAACCAAATTTGCAATTCACAATGAGATATCTTCATGTGGAAAGTAGTATAGCGACATGAAGTGGGGGGTTCAAAGTTCAAACTCAACTAAAGTCGACCAGACCGGTTCGGTTGGGTTCAAAAGAAATTACAACCGATTGAACCGGGCTACTATAGAAGGTAAACTCGGGCCCATTGACCTCTTTGTGTTGGTTTTTATTTGGACCGACGGCCTTTTAGAGGTGGACCCTATCTCAATTTTTTTTAATTTTTTTTTTTAAATTGAAAAATCAAGCAAGATACAATCAACATAGTTACTACAAGACATCTTTGAAACAAATTTTATCAAATCTAAGAAATAAGTTCCCAACGTGATTACAAATTGTTAGTTAGCATAAACATCTTAGGAAGAAGCTAGTAGTCGTATGTAAATAGAATGTAAAAAGACCAACGGGCATTTGGTCCAATGGTATGGAGGTTTTACCCTCCTAGGCAAGGTCTCATGTTCGAGTCTTGTCTAGAGCGATAGGGGTTTCCTCCCGCGTGTGTAAAGGGAAGGGTGCCATTGCCTTCTGGGCTGGACCCAACCTGATTGTGTGGGCTCGCTACGCCTTCTGGGCTAGGGTCATGTAGCCACAAATTGCCGTTCCAAAAAAAATAAAATGTAAAAAGATGACAAAAATTATGACATACTATTACCAACGTCAAACAATTTCAAGGGCGTAGATAGAAACAAATCTATTTTTTTTTCTTACTGCGAGGAGCTCTCACCGCCATTTGACGAGTAGACTAATTTCCCACGAGAAAAAACAAATCTGATTTATATGTTATTAAGCTCAATTTAGTATAGATTATTGTTATTAAGCTCTAGCACTCGGAACCGAATATATATAGTATATTAAAAAGAAACAAGATATTGTTTTATATGGTCAAACTACCCGTCCGTTGGACGGCGAGCTTTAAGAATTTGTTCAAAGAAACATTTACATTTTCATACTTGTTTTTTATTGTTTTTTTTTTGTTCCAACTATTGCCTATTATTTAAATAAGATAAGTTGGTGTGATTTTTTTTTATGTTACAATGTAGAACACATATTTTTTCCAGTGTCGGTTTTAAAATTAAGTTATGGTTGATATAATGTTGACAAATAAAGAAAAAGAGTTGATAAGATAAATATTACGGAGTATGAAACATTGATATAACAAAGAAAAAAACATTGATATAACAAAGAATATATTGGAGAAATTTCATCACACGGCCCACCGGAAGAAAACTGAAAGAAAAGAAAATAAAAGAGTAAATTGCGTCTTTAAAGTTTGGCCAAATTGCATGTTTCGTCCCAAACATTACGAAATTACAAGGATCGTCCATGTGAAAAACCTTTGGTGCAAGTATATTAAACTTGAAGCGGTAACAATCTCTTTCCAATTCCACACATACTAATTTGATTTGACACCAACCCTTGCTCCACGTGATTTAGTTATACCTCTTCATAACAAAAAGTCATGCATATATTTAGAATGAAAACTTTCAAGAGAAACATAAATGTTTTGTTTCATGATTTCAAGCCATTTCAGCAAACTGACAGGTTGTATATGCATAAAATTTATACCTGGCATGCAGGGGCACACTGGATAAAATCATCTTTTACAGTCCAGGGTGTCAAAAAATGGTAATGTTAATAAATTACCGAAATAGTTGATGCACAATACAATACTCAAGCTCAATTTGGTGTGTCAAAATGATAGCTTAACGCATATGCAGTACGTATGGCATGGCATATTTTTAGTTCAGATTCCATGTTGAAGATCAAAGTTCTTGCTACATGCAACACAAAGAGTTTATGTACCTCAGATGTCCATGGACAGGTTTAGAGGCATCAACGGCGACTTCTGCACAATGCACATATCCTCTTGATCCGAACTCTAACAGCAGCTTAAGGCAAACCCTTATTCACTAATTCAATCACAAACTCTATTTTACCAAGAGAAAAAATAGATCAAAAGTAAAACGACAAACACCTGAATCTCCTTTGCTTCTCATTTCCACGTTTAGCTTCAACCCGTCTTCGTAAATCATTCATCACTGCCAAAACATCAGAGTACTAATTATGTACCCACCTTGCCCACCCCTATTTTAAAAAAATCACACCCACAATCCAGGTGCGCAACGCAACATCTCCAACACGCCCCATATACAACCACAACAGATGGTATTGTTGCAGTAAAACACATCCAAGCCGATAATGATAGGTGGTCTGGAAAATCTCGTAACTCATATAATGTAATACAAAAAACTAAAACTAAATAGAAATTTGTGCAGAGTACAATATACTGAAGAGTTATGTTACCTGAATAATTAGCCAAAAGGACCAACAACAACTGCTGCCAAAGAGACATAAACAGCCTAGAAGCCAAAAGATCATCACTTGTATCACTTGTATTTAACAAAACAGAATTTGATGGAGGCAATTGTGCATTTAGAAGCTTGGGACCTTTACTGAGTGTCATTGCAGCAGCACCTGTGACTCAAACCAGTGTCCCTAGTATTTTTGCTGTTGTTTTCACACTTCTAATATGTATTGGTCGAAAACATACGAACAAAATCAATCACCAAACAACGTTCAACCCTGAACATGCACATCCAAAATACCATAACTCATAACATCATAACCACTTAAAACACATAATCAATTACCATTGCTACCCGCGATAATTATACTAAACTCTTAAGGAAACATGCAACCTATTTAAGGCAATAGGGCAGCTACAGGCCAAATCCTTTCATCCAATCCTTGCGCAACTAAGGCAGCATGGAAAACAAAAATCAAACCTAATCATTTAAGGCTCGCACTACTATAGCCATATGGCAAACACAAATCAACCATCAACCCAATGCATGCATAACCAAGGCACCATGGGATCATTAATCAACTAACAATCATATGTACGCAACTAAGGCTACATAGATATCACAAATCATCTAACAATCCAATGCACGCAACTAAGGGCGACACGGATATCAGAAATCATCTAACAATCTAATGCACGCAACTAAGGGCGACAAGGATATCACAAATCAATCAATTCCAATGCTCACAAGCATTCTCATATCTCATCCCATCACATCACATGGTATGCACGTACGAGGTCAACTCATTTTCAGGTGGTCTTACTAACCCCATCATTTCATAGTCTTTCATGAATTAAGCATAGTTAATCAGGCTATGCGTAATTTAAGAAATATACCATGAATTGCTCGGGTTATTTGACTTTCGCCATGTTCGAGGTTTTATTAAAAACGGACTTCACTTTTGCTTATAGTTGCGTTTTTATTTTATTTTATAAAAACCGACATTCTCTATAACCTTAGCTCTTGATATCAATCTGTCACACCCCGTCGATGGCGGAAACACGGGATGCAACGATACCTTTCATCGCACAAGATACAAGATCATACACTTTATGATTTACAATCATAAAACTGAAGTTTACAGAGCTTTACAAGTTAAAACATAACATAATTCAAACCACGTCCATCTCTACCCAGTCCTCTTGGATTACATCTTTTCTCTTCCAATATCAATCGCATACCTTTGATTTTGACACACCTGCAAATGATACTCGAAAACCTTAATAATAATGTTGGTGAGCTCGTAGGTTTGACCTTAAACCCAAAAGTTGTGCCAATATTTCAACAGTGGATAATAGTGATATATGACTGTGAATATATGCTAACAATCCAAGACATAGCATCCCCGCTAGTCAATCACAATATGTCACTTACGCACCTAAAAGGCCTACCAGCTAGAGCACTATATTAGGGAATGACCTCACACAAACCTCGGTAGGCGTACCCATCCGCTCCAATAGTTACATAAATACTGGGTAGGTGTACCCATCTGATCCAAACACTGGGTATGCGTACCCATCCGATCCAAACAGTGGATGGGCGTACCTATCCGATCCAAACACATATTATTCACATAGCAGTCATAAGCACATAACTTGTCCAAAAACAAAACCACATTTTGCACAGTTTAATTCAAAACATTTCAAAACAAATTTGAGTATCATTTTCCCCCAACGGAAAAACAGTAAAAAGTGGGGCTATGAGAACTCACCTCAAGCAAGCCTTTAGCAACCCAATCTCAATCACACAAGCAAATGCAACGACGCATGCACACGACCTAGTCTAGTTAATGTCCCATTTTAATCATTCACTTCCAAAACAATCTTCACGTTTGATGCATAGAGTTTAGACGCGTTGTACAAGTACCCCAAACAGTTTAGCAGTGTGATGGTTGACGACATACTCCATAATCATATCAATCCGATATCTCAACGGTACATACTTATACTATTTAACGAAAATAGATAAGTAATATAAGTAAATATTTATAATAAATAATTATAAATATATCTCGACAAGTTCATCCGGTAACCTTAGTTACCTTAAAATAATCATTCTTTTATTGAAAACGACACATTTAATCATAATAAACACATTAGGAAAGTTTCGAGAAAAATTATATTTTTTGTCTTTTAGTGAATTAATTAAATAAATAAAATAATAAAATAATATTTTATTATTTAAAATCAAAATCATGTTTTAAATAAAAATTTCTAAGTATAAACTTTTTTTACGAAATTTCGACATGACCCGTACGCTTATACAACGTTTTCCAAGATTCCAAACCTTAATTCCAAACACTTTTCACAATTTTGACACTTTCCGACAAAATTCCAAAATCTCAAACTTTAAAGTCTAATAACACGTTTTTCACAAAATAACGATCAATATCACTTCGTAAATACATTTCGCTTTTAAAAAGTCCGTCAAAACCTTTAAAACAACCAATTTTCACTTATTTTGCTTTAAGGCCCAGTAAGAGTCCATTAAGGTATTTACACTTCCAAAATCCGATCCAAGCCCAAAACCAAGGCCCAATAACATAAATAAGCTCATATTAATACATAAAAAATAATCTGAACCACAATAAGTCCTCCTATTAAGCCACGACTTAAATAGACTTATTGGGCCGCGGGCCCATAGGCTCCAAAATATGTATATTAAGCTTTAAGATAAGCTAATAAGCTACGTATCGCTTTTGGTTATTACCATTAGCCTCAAAAATAGTCCACGATCTTACGCAATATAAAGTAAATAATCAAAAACATATCCCCTGTGTTTTCTCAAATAAGCCGCGAGCTATAAGCTCAAATAAGCCAAAAAGTGCTTAAAATAAGCCCAAAAATAAGCTACACAAGCTATTATCCAAAATAAGCTATCTAGCAACACATATTATTCAACCATCACGACCACAATATCAAAACTATAAAAACCCACTTTTTCCTTTTCTTAATACACGAACCAAACACCCCTTTTTTCTTTTGTTTCGCTTCCAAAAATCAATTTTCACAACGATCAACTTGTACAACTAACATCTATGCATCAAAATAAACCCAGAAGGCCAAATGAAATTTAAATTTGAAAACTTACAAGAAAATCTTTAAATTTGTAGATTTTGACACGAACCGAACAACCCAAACGTTGTTTAAATAAATAACCAAACACTAGAATCAACCCCAAATATTTATGTCTTCATGTGATCAAACTTTAAAAATTATGAGAGTGTGTGTGTTGTAGGTGCGGACGAACACAAGAGAGAAGGGAGATGATATTTTTTTGATTTTGAAAAGGAACTATGTGTAAAAATGAGGATAAGAAAAGCATCTTATGTACAATTTGGACAAGGTTAGCTAAAATTAAGCCACCTTGTCTCCCTAGTCTTTTTTTGACCGGCCATGGTATCCCATGGGGTCTTGGACCTTTTTTTCGTGTCGGGATCACTTAAATACTCGTAAAACTCAACCGTAAAATTTATCCCAAACTTTATTAGCATTTTTATTCACTTTAAAAATACTTTTCCATTAACCTAGAGTATTCACGTGAAATATTTTCACTTTAAACCCTTCAAAACTCAATTTAGACATTAACGGACGTAGACTAATCATGGACTAGATACCCTAAGGATGTAAGACATATGATAGTAAGTATGGTAATGGACTTTTAACAAAGTGGTTAAGCTACAAAGTTATAAAAACTAGTTTTAAACACATTTTAGCAAATATTTCAAAACTTTCTGTTTTAATTCGAAAAATAACTTATTTATTTTATATTTTATAAAAATACTACGTCTCATGACGATTCCAACCATATAAGAAACTTAAAAATCCGCTTTATAACGAAGAAGATACGTAGTTTACAAGTTACGCGATAATAAACGCGTTTATAAAAGAAATTTTATAAAACATTTTAAGATTTACTTCTGATATATACAAATGGTTATTTTGTTCAGTTACGTACATATTTTAGGATTCCCAAAACATTAAGAATCGTATTTTCAATCAATAACAAAGGGAGTTATGAATTAACAAGTTTTCGAATATTAATAAATACTTTATAAAAAATAATTTTATAAAAGTTACTGTTCATAATCAGATTTATACTATTTTGAAAAATTCAATAATATGATTAAACTTTTAATTTCGTAGACTACTCGAAAGAATCACTAAATAACGGAGTTAAACGGGTAAAATACGACGTTCGAGTTACGACGGATTAATTTAATAATAATAATATTTATAAACCTTAGTTTGAACAGTAAAAAAAGTATGTTCACCAGAGAGCAACTAAATACAAAAAATATAATATTTTGATATATCTTTCTAATACGAAAACGTGGACATAAAGAACATTCAAATCGGGCTTAAAACGGGAAAGTTACGCCGTTTTTACTAAAGTGGTATTTATAAACGATTTTACCTTATAAATATGATTTCGCAAACGCAATTAGATGGTGATGTAGCTAATATAGAATATTATATGGTATTAGTTATTCATAGTACTTAGTACTTATGCGACCTATATTTAATTAGGTTGCATTTCGTCTTTATCGTGACACATTTTCACTCTTTGATCTACTTTGTGATTCATTCACTCACGGTGAGTTCATAGCCCCACGTTTTCTCTTTTAATGGTTTTCATAAACTATTTTCGGGGTGAGAATACATTCTCATTTTACTCAATAAACCTATTAATTTCTACTACCTAGCGTTACATGACTATTCTTACAAAATTGATTTTGTTTCTAACATGATTTTAAGATCTTTTTGAACACCTATATTTGATATCGTAGAATTTTGAACACATGATTGTTTTACTCTTGACCAAGTGTTTTAAATTGTTATGTATCCAGAATGTTGCCTGAATATTATAGCCTAAGTTATGTTTTGGCCACTTATAAGTCCCTAACCTTCTTTGAACCTGTTAATTGCTAATGTAGGGCGAGCGCAGGGTTATAGATAATCTATCGGGACTAACAATCCCACCTGGAATTTCTGGCAGAGGTCTGGTCCATGGTGCATTTAAAATTAGAAAGAACCTTTTGTAGGTATGTTTTGTCAGGACAACCCTATTTTTTTTGGGGACTGACAGTTAAGGTTTCGGGGGTCATGAGCTTTGTGCATTATAATCCTTGTTTGTATAATTTAGACTTGGTGAATTTTTTTTCTGATTCTGTATTTATAGATAAATTTAACACCCCCAAATTATCACGCAGCGGAATATACAACATTGGGTGTTAATTCATAGCACAATCACACAAGAATATAGAAAACGACTCGAAAAGAGGCGTTTAAAAACATTGTTCCATTTAAAGAAGTTTCAGAGTAATCAACATACGTCCCACAGAAACATTACCAAATTTCATAGCATAAGTTTTTCCAAAACATGGATAATTTGTTTTATCAAATGGAATAAAATACAAGTTCTTAAAAACTTTAGCGCAGACTCCTCGTACTTAGCATCCTTTGTAACACCCCCAAAAATCAGGACAACGCAGCGGAATAGTAACATTGGGGTGCTACTTCAGGGCACAAAAACACAAGTCACGGAAAACGACCTTAAAATGGACGTTTTAAATAAAGTCATATTCTATTTAATAAAAGATCAGAGTTGCAACAGGTTTCATTTATAATGTGTTAGAAAACATTGTCAAAACGTTTGTCAAATAGTACTCAAGTTATTAAGCCTTCAAAAATATATATATCCGCGCGACTCGAATGCTCCCAGTGCTCCACTAGCAAAATAGTAACCTGAAAATACATGCTAAAACGTCAACAATAATGTTGGTGAATTCATAGGTTTAAGTAAAAAGCGGTATTGAAATAATTTAAGAAATATTTCAGAAGAAAAGTAGCGTTACAACATTTAAAAGTGTTATTTCCGAAATCCATCCGAAATCCAAGTAGTGATTCAGTAAATCAAGAAGTATTTAAAAAGTGGACCACAAGATCGAAGTAATGGTGGACTAAGTACATATTCCGAAGTCCAAAACAAGTAATGTAGACAAGGGAAACACATTCACCAAGTCTAAATATATATTATTGCACTAAGCTCATGACACCGAAACCTTAACGTACTTCAATCAAGAGATTGGAATGCCCCATAAAAGTAGGATGTTCTGCCAAACATCCTGGAAAGTAATATCTCAAATGTTAAATGCACCTGATCAAACTAGTGACCCAAGGAAAGGTGGGGATTGTCAATCCCGATAGATCTATCCACAACACTCGCGCTCACGACACTAGCAACTGACGGTTCATGATAAACAGGGGACTTAAGTGGCAGAGAAGGTACTTAGGCAATAATGTAATCAGGAAATAGCATACAGTTTAAAAACACTTGTGTCCGTAGTAAAACAATCATGTCTAAAATTCATGGTTTCAAATATAGGTATTCACGATCTCAAATCATGTAGCAAACAAATCGAGCTTTAGTAAAAATAGTCATGTAACGCTTATGTAGTAGAAATCAATAAGTTCACTTAGTAAAACGAGCATGTATTCCCCTCGCGGGTTTATAAAACATTGAAAAGATTAAAATGCGAGACTATGAACTCACCTTGATGTTGCAGAGCAACTTGCAGAAATGCACAGAATAAGCACAACACAAACGGAAAACGAAACGGCTCGACCAGAAGATGCAGCTTAACTGAACGGCTAAGACCCACTAGCCTAAGATGATGAATTTGGGTTTCCCGATGGATGAGTACATAAACGCGACATGTTGATAAAGGATTGAGGTTTCAAGTTGTAAGGGATTGGTGGTTGGTTAAATAAAACAAATCGAAAAGTAAACGCAAATATGTAATATATTCCGTATATATTACATATTAAATGAACTGTTATATAACTCATATGTTGAATTATAAAATAAAGACAAACATTCAAAATAAAAATTTGAGGTATTCAATACTTTGAAAGTATTATACAAGAAGTGAGAGTAATTAATTAAACAAAGTAGTTCGACACGTTTTTGGAATTCACCACTTTTATAGATATAATGTTCTTGCATAAAAATAATCGTACGACGTTTCTAAAGTTTTTATAACAACTATGACTTTATTTTCTAGTTGCGAATTTATAAAATAATATTTTATAAATTAATATTTCGTTTCCTCGACGGGTTTTAGTTAAAACATTGTCTCATTCGTAAAAGTATATTTTCCGTTTATTTACGAGGTTATAGTATTATTTCTAATAAATAATCTTAAAACTATATAACTTTGTCCTTTTATCGGGGTTTTTAAAATAATAGAAGTTTTAGTGAAACATTGCTAAGTATAGAGATTTAGTGAAACATATAACTTTGTCCTTTTATCGGGGTTTTTAAAATAATAGAAGTTTTAGTGAAACATTGCTAAGTATAGAGATTTATATAAAT